>APFE031117280.1:20552-173209 GCA_000404065.3 Pinus taeda
AAAATCGCTCCCGGATTCGCTCCCAAACCGAGAGCTTCTGAAAATGGTCGCTCCCGCTCCCGCTCCCAAGTAACATTGTTTATGTCACCCTGAGGAGATCTTAATTCAACTTGTTCAACATCATTTCCTTGGTTAAAGCATTATTTATCGTTAGTCTCTCTCATGTCAATGTTCTCTTTTATTAGACATGTTGCATATGTTTCAAGATGTTTTGTTGATCCTGCAAGTGATCTTTTTATTTGTTTTAGTTGTTGTAATTCTTCTCCAATTTCCTTTAACAATTTAGATTTATGATATTCAATTAATTCCATGATTTTCAAGACCTAAACTTAATGGCAGATTGTGGAGCGGATAACATCCAGAGGATCGGATGCTCTAATACCACGAAAGCGAATAAAGTTTGTATACTAAGGGGAATGCTCTGATATCACTGAAACAACAAATCTTAAGAGTTGTTTGTGCTTTTAAAATGTAAAATACACAATGCATTGTAAGTAACGTTTTTATTAATAAGATGAATGTACATGAGTGATTGAATGTTACAATGAGGGCCGGCTTATATACCTAGGCAGGTGCCCCTTCATGACTAGACATGTCTTGTTAGACATGTCTATCTATTTAAACTAATGACTATTTAAAATATAACTACGATTATTTATTATTTATTATTTATTATTTATTTGCATTTATTTAATTTTATCTAAATTATATTCATAACATTCACATGGCCATGAGACCCAATTTTGTGCCCCAAACCCAAATTTGGGGGCTATAGGATGATTTTCACAAAAATCTAGGGGCCAATCCCTAGATTATGATTTTAGAGGCTCTCTACACTTGTCATGGCACATGAGGATCCCAACGCAAGCCCTAGAAGGGCAATCCACTTGCATGAAATCATCATTTTGTTCACTTTGAGTCACACGTGGAGATATTTATGTTCTAATGAAAGCTACAAGGTCGACTTGGACCTTGCTTGTAGTTTGCCCATTATTTTATTGTTTGAGGGCTTGTAGGCTAAAATAGGCCTTAGTTAGTAACATATAAATTAGCGATCACTTCATTGTGATCTCTCATCATCACACATTGGAAGTTTGGCCTCCTTATAGGAACTCACACTTGCTCTTTTGTGGATAAACTGGATGTCTTGGATGCATTTTGATATTTGGCGCTGATTTTTGGATATTCTTTGGAGCTATTCTTTTGTCTAATGGATGGAAATCATTCATGTTATCTTGTAAGTATTCTTAACTGTTGAATATCTATTTCTTAATGTCTAGTGTATGGAATAATGTATTTTAGGTCATGCTAAATTGCGCCCTAATTTATTGAAGATTAGTTTTTGAATGTTATCTAGATGAATGTTGCATGCATTACTCATACATAAAATGTGTTGAATTGTCCTAATGAAGAACTCCTAATAGCTCTCCCATAAGATTCCATTTTTCCATTGAGTGGGTAAATGTTTGAAATTTGATTCTTAGGGCTGACTTGACTCTTAGGGCATCAAGTTTCAGCATCCTTAGCAACAAATTTGGCTAATCTTTGTCATCCTTGAATCTATATTCCCAAAGGATAAGGCACGAATCCATATAGTTGGTGATCACTCTCAAATCTTATCCATATTTTCTTTCTCCCAATTCGGCCCTTTCAAGGCTTGGCTTGGTGTGAATCCCTGGGCAAGAGAAATTTTGGTGGTTGAAGAGCCTAAACATCAAGAATATAGTCTCTACCGCTAAATCTATCATTTTGGTGGGCAACCACTTCAATTTAATCCATAATTCTTTTTTCCCTAGTTGTTTTCCTAAGAAGGAAACCCTAATTCTCCTTCCTTCATTTTAAGGGCTTCTTTGAAGGTTTTATGAGCCTTAGCATATATATAATATACGTTGTAAGAAACCTTTTCTCCAAGCCTTAACCTTTGGTTGCTCCAACACTCGTCAAATCTATCGAACCCTAGATCTTATGCCCTTATTTCTAGATCTTTTCATAGAAAGTGAATTGCTTCCTTGTGAAGCCTTAAACCTAAGTTGTGTCTTTCTTGAAGAGCTCCTAGCAAGACCACTTCACACATTGACCATAGAACATCTATTATAAGTGACATCTTTCCTACCGGGACTCCTCCCATTGGTGAAAGCCCGTAAAGAGCAAGGGTATTTTGGTTGTGGTGACAGTGGGCCATTACCCCATTGTTGTCACATTGTCTAGTTTATAACTTGTAGGGTTTCCCTCTCCAAGGCCTGCTAGATTTTGCAGTGTTAATTTTTGTAGCATAACCAAATTGGCCTCCTAAATCAACCCAATAAAATAGTAAATATGGAAAATAAAAATTATTGTTTTGGGCCTTCATGTAGGCCCCAAGAGTCAAGTCAGCCCACCTTGTGAATGGGTGTGACCGTTGGTCAAAACCAATCTACTTTAACCACTGTAAATAGATCATTTGTAATGAACAAAATTTTTATACTAGTTAAGTAATCAAAAATAATTGAAATATAAAGTCATCCATCGACGATAAGGATATATATATTTTATGTATGAATGAAAATATGATATGACATAAGATTGTTACAAATGAAGGCCCGCTTATATAACTAGGAAGGTGCCACTTCATGAATAGTCATGTCCTAGGCATGCCTCTTTTATACTGATCACTAATTAATCATTATTATGATTGTTATTATTGTTATATTTATATTATGTTTATATAACTTATATTCATAAACATTGCCTCCCTCTTCAAAAAAGCTTTGTCCTCAAAGTTTATTGCTAAAAAAGCATGTCATATGTTTCTTTGTTTTGTAATGTATTCAGGACTTTCTGAAATCTTCAAGTTTTCATCTTTGATGATACAAGGTGATAAGATCCTCTAAGTGATAAATAAAATTGTCAAACTGAGAAGGGATCTGACCATCCTAAATCAATCTTTTGTGGAGCTTTGCAATTACTTGATAGTTGAGATAAATTGTTATCGTAAGACTAGATTGTGTTGACGTCAGTTTTCTTCGAAACATAAGCTTGTTGTTTCTATTCTGAGTGATACAAATACGCAGACTGATTGAGATGTTTTCTCTTGTGGTTCAGATGTGATTTGACTTTCCCTTATCATGTGTGTCGCAATTTCCTGATTGACTTCAATTACTGATGTTGTTGAATTGGTTACAAAATCTTCACTTGGAATTTTCATTGCCTAAATGGCAACATCTATATATGTTTTTACCTCAACTGGTTTGTCATCTTCTTGAGTTGTGATATTGACCGGATCGGTATTCGTTCCTTTTTCTACAATTTGGACTATTACATCTAAAGACTTCAATATTTCTTTCGTGATCTAAGTCACATGACACAAAAACACAAAGGACACGTAAATACGAGTATTTGACACAAGACACAACAACCCAATAAACAGGGGATAAGGGACACATATTATACACACACACACACACACATATATATTAAAAATATACACTTAAATATAGTGCCTAATCCATATTTTTTTTAACTTACAATACCTGTAGATATGAATCATGATGATATCTATTTAGTATTTAGTACGAAGATATGCATTCATCTAGAAGAAAACATATCTTTTGGTTGACAAGCTCTAACAGTAAGTAGCTTATTATTCCCATAGACAACTATCAATAATCTACTCTCTTGAACTATTGCCTTATAAACAACTATTAATAATCTACTCTCTTTTATTTGTTCCCTTATGATGACATCATGTTGGTTGAGATTATTTTTCGTTGTTATTTTCATATATCAATTTGCTTGTTTTTCTGAAAACAATAATAGCGTTGAATTAAATCCCTTCTAAGGCCCTTTCCTTAGCCTACTTCAGCCCCCTTGTCTTTCCCATCTTGTGGAGTCATAGCTCCCCTTCTTTTATTCTTCTCTTCTACAACCAGTGATGTACTTTTTATTTACATTCAATTTGAGTTCCAAATTATATTTGCCAACTATAGCTATTCATCATGGAGATACAACACTGAACCAGGGATCAAATCCAGGGTATTAGAAAGGTTCAAATCCTACTTGTGACATGTTCTCTCTTCATGAACTAATTAATATTATTAATTGGGGCTGGCAAGATACCAGCAATCTCATTCTTGCCTATGGACTAGAGGGTGGATGCATAATAGCATGGGGAAAAGAAATTGTGTTCGCATCATAATGTTTAGGTATTCATTTTTTTTCGTTTTTCATACAATGCTATAATGTTTCTGGTAACATTCTCGCACAGATATGACTCATGAGGACTATACAAATTGTTGTATAGATCAACTTCTGACCTATGAGCCCAAAACGATTCATCAATCAAGCAGTCGGTACACTATATAGTATACACAAATCGTCCACAAGTTCTAGTTGTTCCCCAAAAGCTTGGAACGTTCGGCAACCGAACAAAAGCGACTTCCCTTTATCTATTGAGCTAACAATGGGACATTTATCCAGAATTCGAGAATAGCAAAGCATATATGATGATAGCCGGGCCCAGTGTCAAGTAATACAGTTTTAAAGAAATACATATGTAACTATTGTTTGGAAATTGGCAAATTCTTCTATGCTTTTCAATTTTTTTTAATAAAAAAGGGTTTCCTGGTTCTACCAATCGTATGCATAAGATGTCAATGGGAAACAATATGCACCCAGCAGCCATGCATTTACTACTTTATATGTTGGGATACATACCGTCCAATCTAAAAATGCTTTGGCTCCGACAGTATATATCCCAGTATAGAAAAACAGTAAATGCACTACTGCTGTGCATATTGATAGCTGATGCCAAGAACATGCTATGTTTTCCCTGAATGTGATAATTCCACGAGCTGAGTTGGAAGAATACACCGTGACCGCACTTGAGGAGGGTGAACTGGCCCGCAAGAGCCAAACCACGAATCGACCTGACCGTGCACACAAATTGGCCCACGAAGGGCAACTCTTAACCATATACTCTATGGGACGTTGTAACCCCATGGGTAGCTTTAAATGCTACCGGCCACACCGTTGACCATTAACCACAGTGGGAAAAATATGATAATCGCTATTTGCAGTTTTGATATTCAAAGATCTGGTCACAGTCTCAGACAAACAAGACCGAATCTGGTTTACATCTCCACTATAGAATTGCTCAACGCTTAAAATTCTCATTAAGATAATTAAATCAAAAGGCATTGAACCCTTTATATTCGCAAAAGAATCGGCATAAATCTAGAACTACCATTATATCATTTGGCCTAAATTTAGAGGCAATTACCATACCCTGGTTTAGATGTCATCAGTAAACGACTAGAGACAATTAAGGGTCACCTGGAACAAATCTTGAAATAAATGAAGGCCGCATTATTATTATTATTATTTTCCTATGCATAAATATCTCAAGACAAAATTCAGACCATGCGCGCTGAAATTATAATGGGAGTTTCCCCTAAATTAAGTGGAACTGTTCTTTTGAGACATACCGGCATAACCAACTGTAAGTTATCAGCTTCCTCAATCCACACCTCCAGCGGCCCCTCCATCTGAAACGGCAGAAGCACCGCCTTCGCCGCCAAATTAGCGGACTCCATCAAATCCCCAAATGAATTCCTCTTCCCATTAACTCCTGTCTCCTTTGCCTCCGAATATCTCGAAGAAGTTAATTCCTCGACAAATCTGGCAGGGAAAACTTTCTCGCCCACTTGCACGTCTAGCTCGTAGCTCTGCGCCTTGCCAACTTTAGCCCCCGCAGTGTCTATGTTGGACACCACCACTTCCTCCGAATTCCAGTCTTGCGTTGCGGATATCGCCTGGATAACTTCCTGTAAAATCCCCTCATTAAATTCTGTGCTCGAATTTGCCCCCCAAATAAATATATTAATCAAACTTTGCAACATACATACCGAGAGCGAATTCAGAAAAGCGGCCGGGATTTGATCCGCTGTCGAATTGCTGGAGGCTGCCTGTGAAATCGGTGCGATTAGCACTGCAAACCAAATGAAAATCCATGTATGGAACATCGTTACCTCCTTCTTCTTTCCTGCTTCACAACAATAAGGGAATAAAGAGGCATGGACAGAGGTCGTGCCTTACGAAACCCAGCCCAGCGAATAACAGGAGGAGCCGGAGAATGAAACTTATCGAATTATTATTTGGCCAGATGTTCGTTGTACCGACATTTTCAAGTCGAATATCTTGGTAGCCATCGCTTCCCGAGATTCACTACAATCACGCCGAGATTTTAAATTTACAGTAAAATGACCGTAGGGCTTTGTCATATATATTTATTTATTTGTTTTATTTATTTAAACATTGGTCATGTGGTGTATAGGTTGGTGGCAAAGTACATTGCACTCAGTCAAGAATCTAAGAAAGCCATAAGAAAATTAAAGAATTTAAGATACACAGAAGTAGCATCACAATTCAATAAAGTCAAGAAGTCAACCCAACGTATTTTGCGGTGTGGTGGAATGATAAAGGGCCTTCAAAGTCTTCGAAATTAAAATGATATTAAATTAGGTATTTGTATAATTAAGTATTCTTTAATCATATTATATTAAGAGATAAGAAATTGTTTTAAGATTTAAAATATAATGTTATGTAATGTAATGTTATTTTTGGATATGAATGGTGTGAATTTGTATAAAATATTTAATATTTTGGATGTTTATTTTATTTATTATTAATTTAAATTTATTTTAATTTTGAATTATTAAGTGTTGAGAGGGATCAAATATTTTTTATTTTAAGATATTTTAGATGGATTTAAGTTGGTTTAAATTTTTTCTTTTAAATAGGTTATATTTCATATGAGTAATTGGATTCCCATAAACATTGAGTCAAAAACCACCAATAACTTGACCAAGTCAAGTTTATCTTAACTACTTAACAAAAATTAATAATAAATAAATTTTTTATTTTAACATAGTTTTATTTTATTTTGATGAAGTTAAAATGTTTACATTACATTAATCTTTTTATTTAATTTTATTTCTATTTTTATGTATTTTGACTCAGTGAAAATGTTACAACATTTTTTGCATAGCTAGAAAGCAACTAAGGATTTGGGAAGTTGTATAATAAAGTTGTAAATTTTCACAATTGTATATAATGCAATATTATTTATGTGTGAATTTATAGGAAATATCTAATGTTTTGGTGGTCGCTTCATTCATCGCTAGGGATTTTGGAAAGTTGTATAATAAAGTGAGAAGAGAATGCTTGAGTATGATAATAAACAAACAAGAAAATTAGTCATTGAAAGAAAGGGAAAAATAGCAAAAATTAAAAATTAAAAATATATAAAATAAGTAAATAAAATGTGAAAAAAAAAGGAGGAGGAAATAATAGAGGAAAGATGATAATACAAAAGGAAATATTAAAAATGTGAAAAAATAAAAATTAAATTAATTTTTTTTTTGTAAATTTGTCTACTCCTATTATTATACAAAAAGTTTACATCGAGGCAAGCCTCAAAAATCTCTCCATACTAACTATGGATTTAGTAGTGCATTTACATTGGAGGGCAAAACTTCCCTTTGAACTGGCTTGACCAACAAATAACCAGGAATAGACCGACAAACTATTGGTAGCTGATTCATCCCATCTATACCAAAAACTACCCAGCGAATATTACAAACAGAGGTAGAACCTTGCTGAGTCCAAGCTTGGACGGAATTGGAAACAGACTTTAACCTGAACATAGCTAGGCAAGACATTAACCGTATCAAAACCTCCAAGCGAAGAAGGCGGAGACCTAAATCCAACGAGTGTACATCAGTGAGCAACGGAGGCAACCGTCTGTTACCTTGGTTGGACCAAAAAGACTCGAAGGCGAGCTCATACGTCCACAGAGGTAGAAGGTTGCTCCTCAACGATCCTGCACCCATACTGGTCTGAGGCGCTAGAGTCAGAATGTGGAACAGCATCTTTCACTGGCTCGCTTGGACCCGCAACCGCACCAGAGGTCTCCGCAGGCTTAATTCGTTGACAATGGACAGGAGATGGTTGCCTAAGCTCCGAAGAGGCTCCGGGTTGAGCCGAATTGTCGCTCTTTTTAATCTTGACGGACACAATATAGGTGGAATTGTCAAGGGTAAGGGGATACGAAAGCGGGTGGAGGGATGAGTGTTGTGCGCACAGGCCGCTGCACGAGCCCGCCCTCTGCCTCTTCCCCTGCCTCTCCTTGTAGCTGGGGATTCAATTTCTTCGGAGGAGTCTGTGGTATTGGAGGAGCGTTGTTGGACAGCCCTCCCTCTAGAACCACCCTGAGACCCTCCCCTTCTGGTGATGAGACGGAGCCGTTCACACGGCATGCTGAAATCCCAGGTGGGGTGACGTTGGAGCCAGGAAAGCACCAAGAGTGGAGTTTCAATGAACCAAGAGGGCGCAGAGAGCCGAGGCACAGTGAGCTGAGGCACACTGAGCCAAGAAGGGACAGTGAACAAAGGCGCAGTGAGTAAAGGCACCGAGAACCACAGAGGAGAGGCTATAGAAGCACAGAGAGGCGTATTGAGTGAAGGCATAGAGAGCCATAGAGGAATTGCAATAGAAGCACCGAGGGGCGAGGAAATGAAACTCAAGGAGCGACCACGACAGAAGGGAGAGCCAAAGTTGGTAAGCCTGTGACAGAGGACGAGTCTCCTAGAGGCAGAGACAGAGACCTTCTGTGCTGAAGGCCGAGGCCGAGTCCCCTGAGACCAGGGCCGAGTCCTATGAACAAGCAGCGACCAAGACAACCTATGCAGCAGAGGCCGAGACTTCAGGTGAGACAGAGCCAGCGGAGGCGAGCTCTTATAATGGCACATTGAGGCACCCAAAGCTATAACCAGAACCCAGCAGAAGATCTACAACCAAATCACCGGAGAAACGAGCCACGGGAGCTCCATCGTGCTGCAGACAGCGGACTGCAGCGAATAGTTAATGGCTGCATTCATTATAAACTTGCGGGGATGGCATGCCAACCGATTTACCTTACAAGTGGCGGGTCTGAGCTGCCACTTGCCCAGTGGGAACACCGCCATTGTACCATTCTCCATGTTAGTCACCCGCAGCCGGGGAAAAATTAAATTAAACTATTTAAAAGATGAAAAATTAATTAAAAATAAAAACAAATTAGATAAAATAATTAATTAAATTAAATTAAATTGAGATTAGAGTTAAAAAAAAAAAAAAAATGGAGATATAAGAGAAATGAAGGGATGAATTAAAAGAAAGATGAAAAAATCACTCAAAAAAAAAGGCATAAATTATAATAATAGTGAGAGATTAAGGAAAGGGCAAGTAAAGAGGTAAGAAAAACATAGACAAAGGAGGCAAGGGAGGCAAGGGTTATTGCTGGAGGTGAGGTGGTGTATTATTGGTTTTCAAAACTCGTTGGGTTTATAGTCATCTTCTCTATTGAAGTTATTGGGGTGCTTTTCAATTTCAACAACTTGTGTGAGGTGAGGTGGTGTATTATTGGTTTCCAAAACTCATTGGGTTTATAGTCATCTTCTTTATTGAAGTTATTGGGGTGTTTTTCAATTTCAACAACTTATGAATAATGCAGGTGGAATAATGAGAGGTAATGGTGAGAACTTTGATTTGGTCAAAACATATGAGGAGTTTCAAGTTACAACGATAACAAACTTTGTAGTATGATTATGGTTGTGTTGGCTATGTGTTATTTGAGGCAGGCTTTGAAATATATGCATGTTTTGCCAATATATGATTTTCCACAGTAGCAATATCTACTTTAATCAAAGCAAAGTTCTTGTCGTTACCTATCATTATTCGTGAAGCTATCAAAATTGAAAAGCATCCCAATAACTTCAATTAAGAATATAGCTATAAACATAGTGAGTCTTGGAAATTTCATCGCCTTGGGCAATAACCCTTTCTTACCTCTTCACTTGTCATTTCCTTGAATCTTTCACTATTGCTATAGTTTTATCTCTTATTTTCTATTTTCCCACCTTCTTCTTATATTTTCTTTTATTAATTTCTTATCTATTTCTCGACAACAATTTCCCATTTTCCTTTCAACAACTAATTTTCTTAAGTAAAGTCTTTCAATAGAAATCACATATGAGAATTTTTTGGCCAACGAGTTTCGAACCAACAAGTATGGTTCATCATCACGACCAGATGAAGAGGCAGACCATGACAAAGGCTTAAATAGAGAACAATGTAGAGACCAAAATTTCAAGTAACGGCTATATTTGAACAATAATATTTAAATTATGATATTAGTTTCTTAAATTTATTAAAACAAATATTAATAAGTAGCAACTATATTAAACGACGAGTTTTTGAAAAATAATATTTAAATTAATTTATTAAAATCAAATATTAAAAAAATAACAAAATCAAAAAGTCAAAGTCAAAGTCCAAACAAGAAGGGAAGTAAAAAGTACAAAAATGAGTCAAGACCCTAATCTAGACAAAATCATTTAATAAATAAAAACTATTAATGGAAATAAAATAAACTAAATTAAAAATAATTAATGGAAAATCAAAAAAATAAAACAAAAATATACACAAATCAAAAGAAATATATAAATTAAAAATTAAAATTAAAATTAAATATATATATATATATATATTCAAAGAAAAGTAATCAATAAATAAAACAGGGTCAACAATAAAATATGGGATTGAGACCCATTAAACAAATAACAAAATTACTAAATGGAGTTAAGAACGAATAGGATGATAAAATACTTAAGAAAACACTAAGGATCGTGAAAATAAACTCTAATGAAGAATAAATCAACAACAAATACTATAAAAAGGACACCAATACCTACATAGATAAACAAACAAACAAAATAAATACCAAAAAGAAACCTAAAAAACTAGGAGGACAGGGACCCAACTTCTACTAATACTTCAACCATCGTCTCTATTCTCTTATGTGATTTCTACCGAAAGACTTTGATTAATTCATTATGGATCACAAAACCCTGAATACAGAGACTAATTTCTTGTTTATTTATTACCTTGCCCATGCACTCTCTTCTCACTTCATTATACAACTTTTTAAGCCCCTTATTATAAGCGGATTTACGACGTGAAATGTTGGTTGTTTCCTGCAAATTTACATAGTTCATAACCAAAAATAATATTACATTGTTTTAAGACAAATATATATATATATATATATATATATATAATAAATAAATAAATAAATAAAATAAAATAGTCTAGATTTACGTAATATCCAATCCTAAGATCTCCATAAATTATTCTCAACCAAACCATCAAAAGGGTTCCTCAACACATGCTTCAACCAACCAGAGATATTCAAGGAGTTGCCTTACTAAAGCAATCATAGATCCAAAGTTTGTGGTGCACTCCAATTGTATTGGGAGTACATTCAATACATGAGAGATATCACCTTAATTGGCAAATTCCTTGGCATCTGACCCTCACAAAAATGCCCTTGTGAGGAATATCAGCACACCCTTCAGAAGTTCAAGTAAGTTACGGAGTCCATTATCTATTCTTTGGAGTCCACTATCTATTATTGGTATCAGAGCCCTGTTCTAGTCCTAAGTTATAAACTACATATAGAGTCTAAAGCCAGCCAGGAAGCCTTCGAAAAGCTTTTGTTTTACAATTGCTGATTAGATAAACGCTGCTTTAGTCAATCTCTGGTCTAGTTTGTAAACCATGTCCAATCTCTTACGCTCTTTTTCTACTGTTGATCGTAAAGTTATAACTGAAGTTTATGCTCGCTCTCTTGAATCTGAGGTAGACACTACTGAAAATCATGAAGTCATAGAAACTCCTGACAATTGGAATCCTCCTGCACTTCATGCAATCGATGTCTATAAATTGCCTCTGTCCTTTGTTCTCAAACACATGTCTTTTTTGAAAGAGGTGGAAGTTACTATAAAAATTTATGGTCCTTCTGTTCAAATTATTGCTTTGAATTTGTTCTCTGATGATGAGATTAAGAAATTTAGACAGTATGTTAAGGAGAAAAAGTATTCCTATCTTCATTTCGGGGGTATAAGAATTGGTCTTGCTCCTCTGTTCCGACATGGGATAAATACTCCTTGTATTGCTGAACTCTTTGACACCCGTCATCAGACATATGACAGTGCACGAATAGGAACTATTATGGGAAATCTGTCTACTGGATGTCAATATGGTACAATATTTCCTGATTATTCTATCAGCCTGAATGATGCCCATCTGAAAGATTGTTGTAAACTTTTAACTGGAGTCCAAGGTCTTGATATGATAGAAGATAGTGAGTATCTTTCTACCATAGTTCAAGCTTCGTTCCAGTTAACCAACACGGCTCATCCTAAGCTCTAACAGCCTGTCTTGAAAGATTGTGTTACTGTTGGTTTGTCAAATGCCCAGGTTGAAGGTGTGCTCTATGATCCTACTGAATTGCCAAACAATTGGTATTTTCAATATAAGTCTCTTGCCAATTTTAAAAAGTCTGAGTCTAAGCTTAAACGAGCCTCTATTGATAATGGTCAAGTAAAGCTTATTCCTGCCAAACAACAGATTCCTCAACCCAATACCAGGCCTTGTCGATATGTATTTCCAATAGCTCCAACTGAAGCATCCTCTTCTAGAAGTAGTGATTCACCCACAGTCGAAGGTGATAGTCGGATTGAACCACAGTTGTCTCCAACTAATTTGTATATACCTGAATCCAAACCTTTTTTACCTGTAAATAAAATGCATCGTATTTCTCATACTCAATATCCTCCTGTTGAAGAATGGCAATATGCCAACCGTCGTTTTGTCAAAGGTGGAAAATGGCCTCCTAAAACCAAGTTTTGTACAACCTCGTCGTCATCCAAACAGCCAGCAACACGAGCTGATTGTGCTCCTCTTATAGAACATAATGCCCAAAACACCACTAATTTAGATCAGACTTACCAAATTGGTAATTATCTTACGACATGGTGTGCACATGCAGAAGAAGTTCTGGATGATTTAGGTTGCCAGAATGAATTAATTTTGGCTAATCTAAAGCTGTTACATGATGAACAATAAGAAGATAAACACAGAAGAGAAGCCAAAGAAAGAAGAAAAAGAGAGAAGAAAAGGAGAGAATCCCAAGCACCTAAGTTCTCCAAATCAATGGATGCGCCAAATTATTGGGACACAGAGAAAGAACAAGAAGGAAGTGAAGCTGAGTCAAGTGCTCAAGCTGAACACAGAATAGAGCCAGCAAAAACAGTCAAATTTCAGAAGTCAAAAAATGAAATAGCTACTCTAGAAAATGTTGCCTCTAAATTCCCTTCCTTCATTAGACCATCTCTCCAAAAGGCCAATGTCCTTAAAGAAGTCCATAAATTCCCCAGGATAGAAGAAGATTTGTTTGCTGCTAATTCTTCTGGATATATTCTTGATTTAGACAAATCTACAAATCCTGTTGAATCTATTAGAATCTGGATTGGTGGCCTTTATCAGATGCAAGTTGTCTCTAAATTGGATAATATTTCCATATTTCTTCTAGCAGAAAAAAGAATGGCCGGTATTGTTCATGACTGGTGGATGGGACCATCAAAAGAAGAACGAATGAATGTAGCTGCTGCTGGTTTAGCTACATTAGAACTGCTACTCTTAACTCAGTTTGTCCCTGAACCTGTTGATGAAAGGAAACAAATTATAACTGATCTAACAAGAATGGAATTGAAAGATTTAAATTTTTTAGATCAATTTGGTAATGATTATATGGCCAAGATCTATAAAGCTAATCTATCCAATGATTCTGTTCAAAAGGTTTCCTTCTTGTCAAAGTTGCCTGGAAATTTAGGTGATATGATAATGAAAGATATAGAAGTCCAAGGCAAAAACATTGATCAGACTTACTGGATAGATCTCTTATTTAGGTGTCAAGAAAAGGTCAAATATCTTTGTTGGCAGAAGAAAACCCAAGACGTTTCCCCTGGTCTTGATGTTTGTCGTTCTGTATTACCATGGACACCTTTTAAAAAGAGAAAGTCCAAAAGGTATGGTAAGTTCAGACCCAAGAGAGTAGCTAATCCCAGAAGACCATTCAGAAAGTTCAAATATTTGAAAAAGAGAAGGCAACCAAAAAGAGACAATGCATGTTTTATTTGCAAGCAAGAAGGTCACTTTGCCCGTAAATGTCCCAAAATTTCTTCTAACAAGTTGAAAGCATGTATAGAAATTGAAGATTTTGTAGATAACTGGTATGTTGTTGATTCCCAAGATGAAGTGTCAGATGTATACGTTTTAACTGATGCTTCCCTGTCTAATACTGAATCTATTCCTGATATTTCCCAGAAAATGAATATTTGTTATGATTGTTCTAAATATGAGCACGAAGATGAATTACACTATAGTGATGAGTATAGCTCTGAAGAATACACTGAAGAGACGTCTGAAAATTCTTCAGATGACACTGTCTCAGTTCATAATTCTGATCAAGGTAACAAGAATTCAAATTCCGTTTTAAATTCCTTGCCTCCACAATCCACTTTGAATTCTTTCTGCCCATATCCGAAGACAGTTGCTTCCTCATCCTCATCTTTGCCTGTCCGCACCACTGTTCCCAATGATGAAAGCTCATTTCTAAAAAAAATTGTTAGATCCAACAATCTCCTTTACATTCCGGTTGAAGTCCAAGTTCAAGGAGAATGGGTATCTGTTGATGCTTTTATTGATACAGGTGGTTCTAACAATTTGGCTTGTTTGTCTTTGTTTAAAGGTTTGTGGAAACCTTTACAGAATATTTTGGTTTCTGAGACCATTGGTGGCTCTGTAAATCTCACCCATTATGTTGATAATATTTCTTTAAGACTTGGGGGGAGTATTGTTAAAATTTCTGCAATTCAACATTATGATGCCTCCGCAAGCTTGTTTCTTGGAATGCCATTTATCAATTCTGTCTTGCCAGTAACTATTAGTGAAGACAAGATAATCTGTAATATCAAGAAGAAGGAAATTGCAGTTCCAAGATTGACTCTGGCCAACTCTGAAGCCAAAAGAGAAAACAATCAAAAGAAAGTAGGTGTCAAAAAATCTCAAAATGAATCCCATGATTGGCAAGAAGTTTTGCAGATATATGAAAACAAGAGTCAGCCAAAACAAAAAGGCCATATAAATCTTGATTGGTCTGAGGATCAAATAAATCTTTTTGATGAATTAATTAAATGTTGTTCTGAGAATCCTAAAGCATTATGGAGTATAGAGAGTCCCCAACAAGACATAATAACTCTACATGATAACGGGGTCACTGGAAAATTAATACCCTGTACTCCAGCAGATGAAAAAGAAATTAGAAAGCAGATTGAAGAATTGTTACATCTTCAGTTAATTGAACCCAGTTCTTCACATTATTCTTGTTCTGCTTTCTTGGTTCGAAACCATTCAGAAATTGTCAGAGGAAAAGCTAGAATGGTTATCAATTATAAGCCTTTGAATGCCATAACAAAGAGTTTTAATTATCCTCTGCCACGCTAGGAAACAATAATGCAGAAAATCCAGAACAACAAGATCTTCAGCAAGTTCGACATGAAATCTGGTTATTATTAGATTCAAATTAAAGAAGAAGATCGCCATTAGACCGCTTTCACATGTCCTGCCGGTTTTTACCAATGGAGAGTTGTTCCATTTGGATTGAAGAATGCTCCAGTATTCTTCCAGAGACGAATGGATCATATCTTTGGTAAATATGATTTTATTGTTGTATATATTGATGATATTTTGGTTCACATTCCTGATCTTGAAAAACATTTGAAGCACTTACAGATCTTCCTAGAAGAGGCCAAGCAACATGGTCTTGTTTTATCAGAAAAGAAGAAGCTTCTTTTTCAAGATAATATTGATTTTTTAGGTACTCATGTCAGTGATGGGGAAATTCAGATGCAGCCCCATGTGTTGACTAAGTTGTCTGAATTCCCTGATCAGTTGCAAGATGTTAAGATGATTCAGTGTTTTCTAGGAATCTTGAATTATGTCCATAAATACATTCCTAGAATATCCGAGAATACTGCCCCAATTCGTAAGCATTTGCATTTTGGTTGGTCATCCGAAGCTACAAAGGTAGTTAAATTGCTCAAAGCTGAATGTCAAAATCTCCCTGAACTCAAACCACCCGGTAATGGTTTTCTCATTTTACAGACTGATGCCTCTGATAATTTTTTGGCAGCAGTCCTTTTTGAAAGAAAGGGAGAAAGTCAAGATGAAGTGTTATGTGCATATGCATTCGGCGAATTCCTAATTCACCAGAAAAAATATTTTCCAGCTGAAAAAGAAACCCTTGCCATTTTCAATGGTATTCAGAAATTCGAGTTGTACTTAGCTCCCACCAAGTTTTTAATTAGAACTGATTCCATGAATTTTAAATATTTTATGACAGCCAAGATTTCAAAACAACTAGTAAGAGGACGACTCTTAGCTTGGCAAATGTGATTTCAGATGTATGATTTTGATGTTGAGTGGGTTCCCGGTAACTCCAATTATTTGGCTGATGCTCTTACCAGAGAAATGAACAAAGTTCATGTTCACCGGCACAAAATAGATATTTTTTATCTTCCTGGTAAGACTCCTGCAGATGATAACTTTGAGACCTTTGTTAAATGATTTCAGATTCTTGAATTTGTTCTTGGTGATGTTGCTTATGAAATCAAAAAGGTCGTTGGTTTGCGACTCCGAAGAAATCAGTGGATATAGCGATGTCAAGCATGGCAGTCTAAAAATGTTGGTGTTCTTTTAGGCCTTGATGAAGATTTGGTAAAAGTATATCCTCTACCTAATATGAAGGTAAAATTGTATTTTAAAACTCTGGATGACTATTGGTCTAAAGAATACACTGATGAGATGATTAAAGTACTGCAAACCCTGAATTATTATCCGATAATTGGAGGAGTTGATTTTTCTTTCGCTGTATATACTTCTGCTAAGATGTTAGATTTAGAAGAAATTAATATGACTGAGAAGGTCGAAAGATTTTTGAAATCCTTGAGAATTCCTGATCTCTTTGAAGAGATTGAAGCTGCATTCCTGCAAAGAAATGATGAGTATTTTGCAGGCACAGATTCTTTTCCCCAGTATGAGCTTTTTGCACCATTTGCCGACTGGGAGATAAAAGAAGGCCAATGTCAAAAGAAGATACAGATCAGAGCTTCCCAATGTGTAGAAAGGACATTACAATACTTGAGAACTTTCTCCACACCATGGGACTATCAAAGTATGGAATTCAGAAATCCTATAGTGCCAAACCCGTTTGCACAAGTATATGGTTCTTGCAAGGTTGATGCACCAAAGATAGCAAATAATCAAGAAGAAATTAAGAAGATCACGACATGGCTCAAGGAATTCCACACTCTGAAGTTGCCGAAAAAACTGTAAATGCTTAGAACTTTGGATAGGCTTCAAGGAAGAGTTGGAGTAATCAAAATGTGGATAAATCAAAAGGCTCTAATCACGATTAGTGTTATGTCTGGTAATTGGAGTGATGATGTAGCTTGTTTGATAAATCTGTTATTGTCAACTAAAGTGTGTTCATCAATGATATTTGAAATGGGTTGGCAACAACAAGAAGATATTAGTCATAATTGTAAATTATGGGTCCAATTCGCCATCGAACGCTCAGTCAACATGTTCCAAATCTTTAAGTGGGAACTATTAGATGGAGTGGAGCTGTCAGTCCAGACAATGCTCGATTTCGGAAAAAGTAAAAAAGATTATTTTCTTAACATAGAGATTGATCCATTTGCCTATGTTAACAGGTGGACTAAAGCTGACAATGAATATGTTTTTCCTCAGAAGAATCTTCATGTCCCGATAGATACGATAAAGTTTGACACCGGACAAACTTCACGGGCACCACTCAAAGGAGAATCTTCTACAGTCATGACCAACGCAAAAGTAAAGGAGAAAGTATCTGAGGAAAAGAAAACAGTGTTCATCGACATGTACCAAGATGCTCAAGAACAACACGACCCCACATGGGAGGACGAATATTTGAAGTGGCTCAAGGCCTCTTGGTTAAAACAAAAGCTTCCTTCTCAATCATCCTCAAATTTTGATCCCGGTTCAAATGTTGAAAGTGACTGAAGTCCAATGGGACCTTGGTAGTGTGGTTTCTTTTCATAGTGCGGTTTCTTTTTATTGTACTCGAGAATATTGAGTAGACACCATCTAGACTAAGTAATGTCAGACGAGGACCCTGAATTATTCTCATATGTTTTTTAATTCTAGAAGTAGGAGTTTTGTGTGTATGGTAGATCATCGAGTGCGAGAGTGAGTGTGTATGAGAGTGTTTTGTATTATGTGCTCCTAGAGACCAGAGACTAGAGAGCTCTTCTCTTTGTGGCATAACATGGTATGTAACATATTTTCTTGAATTAATACTGAAGCCTGTTGGGTCGCCTGTCTAAGGACAGTTTGTTTCCAAGATCATATCAAGGTGAGACTGTAAAGCGAGTTGGAGAGCGAAGGAGTCGCGTGTGTCCTCGTGTGTCTCAAGTTGATGTGAGGAATATCAGCACACCCTTCAGAAGTTCAAGTAAGTTACGGAGTCCACTATCTATTATTTGGAGTCCACTATTTATTATAACTCTTGTACCGGATTTAGCAAACATGGAAGCCTAAGGGACATATCAAGTTGGAATTAAGAGCAAATGGCTTCTTCACCGTTATTTTTGCCATCATAGAAGATCATAGTAGAGTATTTAAAAACAACCCATTTTTGTTTAACTTTGCAAGAATATATCTCAGGTTTTGGATGGAAAAATTTGTCTTGAACAAAGAGGATTTCACAGTAGCCCCAATCTAGATTGAAATGTACAATCAAGGAATTTTGGGACAAAGAGATATTAGGGGGAATTAGCAACACCATGGGACACTTCATTAAGGTTTTGGAGGCTACAAAATAAGCCAGGTATATCTCATATCCTTGTATCTGTGTCTACATGAAAAATCTAAGAACCCCTTTCTGAGTTGATTAATATCCACTATGAAGACAATCTCTTGAAGAAAACTCAGGACTATGAACACATATTGTTCCATTGTAGAAGATGTCATAAATATGGGGATATTTACATAAATTCTTCCCTTCTCACACTTGAGACTACTTCAAATATCACCCAATCCATTGATCAGGATGACTTCTCAAAACTAGTAAACCATTGTCGAGGACCCAAGCCCCCACTACCCATAGCTAAACTCTGGAAAAACCCCTTGTCACAAGAAACAACTTTGATCCACTTACAAATATTAACCCTCGTCTCCTTCAACAAATTCCCCTCCTTTGGAGATAAGCATGTTGAATTCAAACACTCCCAAAGACTCTATCGAGGTTCCTCAAACCCAATATTTAGGCCCCTTGAACCATGAATCTTAAGAATCGCCAAAGATTAAGGAAAAATTTGTTTCCATCATTGGGAAAAATGAGGAAATATATTTGGACACTCTATACCTTCCCAACATTGCTAGAGCATGGAAAGATAGGGATCCAAGTTTGATCATGTAGCATCAAGTCAAAATATTAAGCAAAGCCATTCTCAAATCAAGGCAACGAGCTCAAAATGAGTTAATAGGCCAAACAAGTGCTATTCCACTAAGGATTCAAGTACAACCTCTGAAAGAAATAGCAAAGACGCATAAGAATGAGAAGAAGGAGGGTGGAAAGAGTAACCAACAAATCTTGGAGGAATTAGTAAACATTCTTATCAACTCAAGCATAATCAAGCTGATCTTGAAGGTTTACCCCTCCTCCAACTCCTTTCTTCCATGAACATCATCTCTTGGAACATTAGGGACCTCAATTGTAAGGGCATGCGAAGGCTTCATAAAGATAAATGGATCTTGAAAATCCAACCGTTTTCATGATTAAGGGAAACCAAAACTTCTTGTAAATATATCATCAAAATGACAAATAGATGGGGTTAAGGCTGCCAATCAGTAGCTCTAGATTCCCAAGGTCAATATAGAGGTTTTTTTAATCATTTGGAACTCTTAAGAAGTGTTTATTCTCAACATATTTGCTTCTTTTAGAATTCTAACCATCAAATTTCAGCTTATCGGGTCATCGGAGCTCTATTTCCTCTTAAATGTTTACGACCCCTCTTTGCCTAAATAAAATTCTCACTTCCTTAATTTGATTAGATAGTCAAGTATTATTCTCTCCTCAATGCCCTGGATCTTGGGATAATATTTCAATATGATAAAGTCACTTGAGGAAAATAAGGTTAACACCAAAAACCTTGAAGTAGAACCTGATCTATTTCAGGACGTCATGGCCTCCTCCCATTTAGTAGATCTCAACACCATCAATGAAACTTGCACTTGGAACAATCATAGAGGGGGCACTCAGCAAATAGATTCAAAGCTATATCAATTCCTCGTCTCAAACAATATCATGGCCACATACATATTCCTAGAAGCCTTTATCGTCCCTAATCATTTCTTAGATCGCTAGTCAATCAAACTAGACATTGAAATCAAATCTCATCCGAGAAATAGATCTTTTCGCCGAGAAATATTTTGGCTCCAACTTTTGGATTTCTAAGCCACCATCAAATATTGATGGGACAAAGTAGCTAACCTTGAAGGATCGACCATGTATCATCTCCATAGAATATTGAAACACCAGAAAATATCTCAAAGCATGGAGGAAGGAGAAAATTGGTAATGTCTTGCATGACAAGCAAAAGCTTAAAGCTCAAATAGAGTGCATTAGTAGGAATCCATTTAGTAGGGCAAATAAGTTGATCTAATAAAGGTGTAAGCTCACACTCTCACAAAGATCGAAACACAGTGAAAGTAGGAAGAAATTATCTAGCAACAAAAATCTCAAATCATATATATATAGGAGGGGGAAAGAAATTAAAAAAAAAAATTCACAACTAGATGCTCCAACATCATCATCACAATCACATCTCCTCTCTAAAAAATCAAGATAGAGTCAAAGTCTAGGACCATGAGAATATGGCACGAGAGTTAATAAGATGTTAGAAGGATCTCTTAACCAATCACATTCCAAACAAATCACATTCCATCTAGAAGATAATGTAGGACATCCCTCATATAGTCACCAAAGAATAGAATGAAGCTCTCTTACTTGAAATCTCCTTCGATAAAGTGGAGGAGGTTGTTAATTCCATGCCCCACAATAAAGCCCTTGGTCCAAATGGCTTCACAACAAACTTCTTCTAGATTTGTTGGTAAACAATTGGTCAGGACATATGGTAAGTTATAGAGGAAATGAGGAAGTTGAAAAATATCTTGAAAGCTTTGGATGTAACTTTCTTCACCTTACTTCCAAAAAAAGGAAAAAGTGGAGAACCCAAGCAGCTTTCGACCCATCACTCTTTGCAATGTCATCTACAAAGTGATCACCAAATAATTGTCAGTCACCTTAAATCTCTCCTCCCTCAACGTCTTGTCAAAACAATCTAGATATTTGTATTCACTTCTTAAAATCCTCTAAAAATCCTAGCATGTTTCTCAAACTTTAACTATCCAAAAGCTTCACCAAACTTAACTAGAATTATCTCTTTAATGTTCTCCTCACTTCTAGCTTCATCCAAGAATGGGTACGTTGTATTGAAAACCTCATCTCTTAAGCCTTCTGTTCCATACTACTAAATATCTCACCCATTAATCCTTTCATAGGCTCTTAGGGCATAAGACAAGGAGATTTGTTAGACCTGATTCTCTTCATGCTAGTGGCGAAGGGTCTAGGTAGAGCTTTCAAAGTGGAAATTTTCAAGAAAAATATCAAAGGATTGGATCTCTTTGGAGAATATATCCTATTGACATGCCAATAGTTTGTGGATGATACCATGGGCATGGGGGTCCCAACCATTCAAGAGGCCAAAGGATTATTGCAAGTTTTGGAGGACTTCTCATTTGCCTCAGGTATGGAAATCAACAAAGAAAAAGCTCAAGTATTCTTCTTTAATACACCATTGACTATGTAGAACCATATTGAAAGGGTACTTGGTTTTTAGATCAACAATTTTTCATCAAAATATTTGGGAGCTCCATTCGTGGACAACTCACTCAAGCTTAGCTTGTGGGAGGATATTACAAGTAAAGTCAACAACAAGCTAGCTATATAGACCTTTCACTCACTCAATCTAGTAGGAAATTTAGTCCTCCTCAAATTAGTGTTACAAGTTTTTGTTTTTCCACGATCTTGGTGTCTAGGATAGAATCTTAAATCGCTGACATTACCAAACCAAATATCACAACGAAACTACTTTGCACAGTGGAATATAAACAACAGTAAATATAGTAGTGCACAAAACATAGACAACTTTTTGAAATTTTCAACCCAACTTCGTTATATTAATCAAACTGAATAATAAAATAGTCTAGGACTCTCGTACTAGGGATAATGGCCCTCATACATCCACTAGTATATGAATGCAAAATTGGCTCTTGGTGTCAATCCATTGACAACCAATTTTCCCTCAACAAGATATTATGACCATCTGGCTGTCGCATGCTCTCTTAGCTCCTCTTGGTCGTACCTTGTACCTGCCTAGTCTTTCGGCTCCCGATCTGCAGCACTACCTCTATCAACGATCCAAGTCCATCTAGCCACTAAACCTTAGTTATCTAATATGCTCACTAGTTTTTCCTTATTCCATCAAGGGCACAACACATTGAGACTCCTGTCTAGTTGTTCACAAATTCGTTTGTGAACAACTCTCAATCTTCCCATTGTTGCTCCTCTACTACTCGGGGACTTCAACCCATTATGGTCTTCCTGCGCTGCTCCAAAGAAGACCAACATAGGGCACGAAGGGCTGCCACCTATCACTGCAAGATTTCCATCTCCCACAATGAACACAAGCTAGGAGGACTTCCCATCATCTGTTGTAGAATTCCTTCTCCACACACAAATCTATGGCTTCTCAACTACTCCTGTGGCTGATCAAACCTTGAGCTCAACAACTACCACTCTAACAACCACCTAAGTCCACAAAGATGGTGCACACCAGGCTCCACACTTGTTCCACTCTCACACCACCCTCCAGTAGACCATGAGTGACCAATCCAAATGTCCTCTTCTAGGACTACATCCACCTCATGAGATGATGTGTCACTGCTACTAGGCCTTCAATCTGGTTAGGGCTAATATCAGTCCACATCATCCGTAGATCCTTGCCTCTAGACCTCCTCTACAGTTGTGGTTTTCTTCTCATTGTATGTTGCTCCCTTTGGTTCCACCTAGGGATAGGTCTAAGGTGGTTTCAACTCCTCTAAACAACCACTACACCTTTTGAACATTATGCAATGATACCAACGATCTATTACCTACCATACTGAGACAAAGCCACACTAACACTTGTACACACCAACCCAAAACTTTCATACATTAGGACCTCATCAAACTATCATTTTCTAGGACTAGTCCACTAGCAAAAAAACACCTAAATCATATACCTTCTAGGACTGTTTCTTTGCTATTGGAACTCGATCTAGTTAGGGCATACATATTTATCATCCACAATAGCCTACCAACTTTTCTACAAAAGCTACCTCTACAGTTGCAACACTCCTTATACTAGGCTCCCCTTGTCCTCTGTAACACCCTCCTCGCACATCCACCCAAGTAACCATGCCAACCGGGGTAAACATGAGACCAGAGACTACTATGATCAAATTCGACCTCCTAGGTAATTGTTGTAGCAGTACAACCACCCTCCAAAATTTTGGCCTACACCCAATTTCGAAGCTTCCCTTCAAAGTTTCACTTGATAACTGCACACACTCGGATTCACTCCGTGAGCTCGTGTGAGTCTTCACACCCACCTTGCTTGTTCATTTCACCCAAATTTTTGCATGTTGATGTCAAATTCATGCTTGCGACCATGTTTTGGTCATGCTCAAAGTCTTTGCTTCATGTGTACATGTTGTGTTCGCTATGAAAACATCTGTTGCACTCACACATAGAGTCACATACATTGTCGCGCAAGCATTGTCACAGTCAACCAACGATCAATCACAAATGTCGCACTTGTCACTCACATCGTTGGTCAGTCATGTTGAGTATATGTGTTTGGATGGTTTGAATCCTCTCGTCATCGAGTCATGTAAGTGTGCGTTTGCAGGATCACATATGCATCTTTCACTCATTCACACACTTAGTCATTTTGTTGAAGTTCTAACGATCGGACTACCCTCTGACAGTTGGACCATCACCCCACCATCAAATCGATCGACTGTCACCCAGAACATCGGAGAAGCACCAAGAAAGCCATTTCAAGTTGCGTTGCCCGCTAGCAAATCAATCAGCCTTCGTGTTAGTCAACCGGAGCATTTGACCTGGAAGCCACCTCGGGACTGACTCCCCTAAAAAATTGCATAGAGGCTGCAAACCATGCCCACTCCACTAACTGGGAAAATTGCACAAATATGCCAGACAAACACCAGTGCCCGTCCATATCTCCCTCAAAAGATTGAACATTTTTTTCCAGCCAGACCTCCTAACAGTCGATCCGTTGCTCACTAAGAAAATTACGCAGTTTTCATGAGCAAGTCCTCTACTGCCCAGCAGTCCGCTCAGCTCAGAAACTGCGCAAAGGAGATCAGTAGGCCAGCCTCCAAACATCAATGCAAATTTTTCGGCCAGTAGCTCCCAATAGGCTACTGACAGTTTCCCTAAGGAATTGTGCAGTTTTGGCTGCCAAGCTCAAGCAGCTGACTGGAAGTTCCCCTCAGGAATTGCGCAATTTTTGCTGCCAGTGACTCAGTAGCTAATTGCCAGTTCCCCTCAGGAATTGTGCAATTTTTGCTGCCAGTGACCCAGTAGCTAATTGCCAGTTCCCCTCAGGAATTGCACAATTTTTTCTACCAGTGACCTAGCAGCTGACTGCTAGTTCCCCTCAGGAACTGCACAGTTTTTGCTGCCAGTGTCTTGGTAGCCAGCTGTCAGTTCCCTCCAAGAATTATGCAATTTTGGTTGCCAAGCTCCCGGTGCCTGCTCGTTCCAGAAATTGCGCAGATTTGGCCTGCCCAACATTTCCATATCCCGGATTGTTCCTCTCAAAAGCTACATAGTTTTGTCCTCCAACTGAGCCAGACCTTGTGGAAAATCATTGTCAATCCATATTTCCCATCTTCATCACCCAATGACTTGTGCAATTTTCATCAGCAGTGCCTGAAACCTCCATCCCACCTCACAACCTTGTTACCTCTTCTAGTCACCTGCATTCGAAATGATCATGCATCATGGTAGACTAGGAGGTTTTTGGATTTGATGTCATCTCGTCATGAGTGACAGCGAATACAGGTACACAAACGAACATGGCACGACAACAGATGGAATGAACGAAGGGAGCACATGCAGAAGGACAAGTTCACCAACAGATGATGCAAGCAAGGAGATGTGATCGCGAATAGATGATCATGTAAAGATGTGTTCACGGATGGAAGAACGAGCAAACATGCAAGATGTCCTCACGGACAGATGGATGGACCAACATGCACCTTTCACGAATAAATGAATCTATCAAGCTTACCAACATACAAGTAAGGAGCAATGTGTGAATGCAACATCAAGCGAACCAACGACCATCAAAGATTCTGTGAACTTTGCCATGCAAAGGTGAAGTTGGGACACACCATGAGGACATCCATCACCCATTAGCACTGTAGCTCGACATGCACACCAACAATAGCACGAATATACCAGCACTGTCATGTCGATTCATCTCATGATTCATGTCATCCACATCTTTACTGTGGGCCATATTGTCAACCAATGAAATGTAACGTGGAAGTCCAAGAGATCCACTTGTTGTATGAAGAGACATGTAAAGTCAAAAAGTCATGGAAGTCAAACAATCATGAGGGTATTCGAACAACCACAAGGGTCAGTTTCACCCTTGGCTATAAATACCCCCTCGTTTGTACATGCAAAGGACTTTTTCACCTCGACTCTACCCACATAGCCTTAAGATTCTATAATCTTTTCTTTGAGGAGTAAGTAGTGGCTCCAATGCCCCGCCCACGGGGTTAGTGATGTGTGGTGTAACAATGTGTCTTGGAACTTTTGCTTAAATCAGAAGCCTGCTAACAGGCCAACACATTTTCACACATGTATTTTAATTGTTGTAAGACTAATCTTGAACACTTGTAATGCATGTTGCTTTAACCTGTGTTAAACACTTGAACTCATTCACTTGTTGTAATACATATCTATTAATGAAAATGTGTTGTATATGTTGTTAACATTGTCTCGCCCATGTTGGTTACCTCCCCGGACATCAAACAAAACTTTCATATAAAACTTGCTATAACAATTGTTGCACTCGCGCAGACTCATCCACTGAGTGTTGTACGTGTTATCTTCCCTTGTGTTTTGTGAATGCCGCATCCCTGTGGACTGTTCCTCCGGAAGTTGTGCACCTCTTGTTGTGTTGTGTGTTCCTAGCAGAGTTGGGGCTTCCTCCCAACCGACTCGGGACTCACTCCCACCCTCTCCCTCTACAGTGAAAGAACCATTGACACAAGTGACTCCAGCAATCACTAGGCACATGAACCTCACTTCTCGAAGACAAAGTAGACCACTCTCCTATGCTAACAAGTAAGAGTTGAGGCAAATCTTTAAGATAATGGCAACCAAGGCATCATACCAGATGGGACTCCCACACTAAACGGTGTGAGGTCTAGTTGTGACTTCATACTAGGGTGATCCCCTGAATATTGGTGGGTCCAGCATTGTCAACATTTCTGGTGCTAAAAGGAGGGTAGCCAGTTGTATATGGTTGAACATCCTCTCACACTCACTCATCAACCATCTGGTCAAGGCAGTAACTCACACTCCCTCACACCTATGTGGGACTCTGCAGTTGGTTACTTCTCACCTCCGAGGACTGAATACCAAATTCCATATCATCAACTTCACTTCATTCGTCTCATCACCTACCAGTTCGCGAAAGCAGTCAGACTGATCCCAGGCATACAACATCTTCCATACACACCAAGGAAGCCAAAAGCCACTCCCATGGGGGTTGTTGTATTATCATTGGAAGAAGCAGTTCTTTCCACACTTAAAGGTCTGGAAGAAGCTATTGAAGACGAAGAGGAACCTTTGGTCTTCCAACAAGGGGAATGAGGTACCCTTATGATCTTGGGATCAAATTCTGGTACAAGAGGCAGAGGCAGTGATGAACCAATAGACTCAACGTTGGAACCATCATATTCTGAAGGAGAGGAGGAGGAGGAAGAAGAAGAAGAAGAGATGGCTGACCAAAATCTGGAATGGATGACTCAGGGACCATTGGCTCTCTCGGGTGTCTTGCATAAGATGCTGAAGCGAGCGGAGAGAATGAGCATCAAGTTTAACCCTGACAGCATGGTGAAGGCAGAAGATCACTTGGACAAATTCTACCTACAACTGTAGAACCTTGAGGTAAAATATGATGATGTAACATGTAGATTGTTTCCATGTACCTTAGATAGTCACGCAACTGCATGGTATCACAATCTTTCACCGAACTCCATATAGAACTAGGGTGCATTGAAACACATGTTCCTTGAAAATTTTGTTGATGACAAGACCCTAGCCATGCTACTCAAAGAATTGGGAAGCCATAAGATGGAGGGAAAAGAAAAGGTAAAAGATTTCAATAAGAGGTTTACAAACATATTGAACAAATTTGCAGCGGACACCAAACCTCATGACTCCATCACTATCGATTACTACACGTCTTCACTATCGACCAACATTGCATAGTTCGTCAAGCGAGCTGTGAAACCAAATCTATTAGAAAACTACGAAGAGGCTATTGCTGTTGAGAAAGACTTCGCGTGATTGGAGTCATTAAGGATGATGAAACAACAAAGGACTCCAGAGACGCAAACATGAAGTCCCAAGAAATGGCGAGCAAGGGTAGATACAAGGAAGAAAATGACATTGAATACCTCACTTGCCTCGTCAAGAACTTGACAATACAAGTGTCTGAGCTTAAACAACGCAAAATGGACACATACGCAAGCAGCCATCTGCCCAGACAAAGACAATGAAGCATCTCATCAGGCAGCAACCAATTCGCTCAAAAAATTGGGTAGAGCTCTGTGTTCCAGGTCAAACAATGTGTAGATCCTAAGTTCTATTCAGTCCATCCACAAAGAACATCACCCCGAGAACTCTTGTTCAGACTCGAAGCAAGTCGCAAACTCTATATGCAGTCATACATTCGATCCAGAAAACAGTATGAAGGAGTAGCCAGAAGACACTGATAATGACGAAGAGGTTGCAACTGATGAAGCATCAAGTTTTGGGCATGTGGTGAGCGCATATCAGTGCTTGCAAGCAATGTCGAAGACAAACACTGAGAAGCAACCCCAAAAGCAAAATGATCGTTACAATCTCAAGAGTAAAGGGGCTCCCCTTACACTTAGGGAAGCACAAGAAAAGATGATACTACTGATGAGGAAGGTTGATCCACCGGTCACCCCAAAGCAGAAGACACAAAACAAGTCTGGGAATATAGCGGTGGACAAGAGTACGTGCATGAGTAGGAAATTGAAAAACACTATGTCGGACAATGAGAACATCCATTCTACCCTAGACACCTCGGTGAGTCTACCACCTCTGGACTACAACATTGTAGATGACATGAAGAAAACTCGAGAAAACGCTAGTTTTTTCGAGTTACCTAAGATCTAGAGTTAGTGAGACATCCTGCTGCGTGCATTGGGACAGACAACCACGGATAGTGCAACCTCTACCAGCAAGGAAGAAAGCACACCTCCCAGATCACTTTCTACTATGCTCAACACACTCTGGATGGAAGAAGCAAACTCAGGTTTCCCTCCATTCCTGCTATCATTTGAAATTTTTTACTACAATGTTCACAACTGCCTGGTTGATTCCGGCACAACATCCAACGTCATGCCGCTCTCCATTGCGAAAAAGATCAATGCACAATGGAGTGAGACATTCATGCGAATTATCCAGCTTGATCGAACATCAATACCAACCATTGGTGAATTGTGAGACATGACAATTCGACTATCTCATGACGATCAAGTCCACCAATGCATTAACATAGTTGTTGTGGACATACCGGAAGCATACGGTCTACTACTTAGCAGAGACTGGTCCAGTAAGTTGGATGGATATTTTTCTATAGACTAGTCCCACACGTGGCTTCCATACAAGGGAAAATGCAACCAAATCTGGGTATTGTCGAGAGGTATATGAAGCACAATCTCACTCCCCTTAATGACGAGAATGAACTGTTGGCCTTGATAGAAATCCTGTTTGGCAACTACCTCCTGGAAACAACATTGGGGTGTTATCCTGCACAACCAACTTCAACCCCACCAGACAGAGTTGGAACTCCTTCCTTGCCCAACAAATGGAAATGAAACATGTATAGAACATTGTAACATTATTAGTAGTAGCAGTAGCAACAGTACAAGTGCGTCAAACGATCTGTGTACAAACGAGTTGTATACCATGTATTTTTACGAGTCAAAGACACAAGACGACTCAGGGGCCGAGTGCATCCTGGTCTATCCAAATAACAAAGAAAACACATGATTTCAAGCTGCTTGGAGTTTGAGTGCACAAACAATGTTGTTGAGCACGAAGCACTCGTGTGGGGGTTACAAAAACCCATTAGCCTCAACATGGAAACACTCAAAGTGGTAGGAGATTCGGAAATAATAGTATGATAGATATTACACTTCATGAACAATGTTGATGTTTTCAAGGACACAACAACTGATGAAGATGAGCACGAGAAAACCCTGAAAATTACAGCTAATGGCAAGAAAGTCAACCTCATCCCCAAGGGTGCGATTTCTCTCAACAAGCTCTACGACTTGCAGAACGCTGTCAAGGGCCCAAAAATAGCAGAACCCACAGGTCCACCACTATGAACGAACAGAGCAACCTAGGAACCAATCATGATCTGAAGATAGTCAGTCTCAATGCAAACTGCACATTGCAACAACGACAAGCCTTTATATGCTTGATCAAACGTCCAGAGCATCCTGGGCAGAGCAGCATTGCCAAATTGGGTCGAGATGTGGGCAACTCTGAAACAAGAAGAGTTGAGGAGAGACCTACTCAAGGTCAAACTTGACGGGAGCAACTGTAGCGGTGGGTCGAAGCCCAAAGTGGAGGAAGAGGATAATGTAGCCCTTGCATCGAAGGGACAATAGGGGCAACAAAGACGAAAGAAGGATGTCTCCAAGGGGAAGTGCTTCAGGTGTGGCGAGATGGACCACTATGATCTCAAGTTGCAACCTTGAGATCATGCTTCTCATATTTGTAGATGTGTCTGCATGGGTATATGGTGACCTAAGTACACACAACATGCGAATGATCCAACACGGGATTCCAAGAAAGGAGGAGCCAAGCTATTGCCGCAAAAGTTGGGTAAAACACATATGTCACTTGAACCCCTTATACATAAAGAATTGACTAAGCTATTGGATGTTTGGATTACTTACAAATTTTTTCACCATACATGGGTTTCTAATTTAAGTTTTGTACGTAAGAAATCTGGGGAAACCTGTTTTTGCATTGATTTCAGAAACTTGAACCGTTCCCGGAATAAAAACAACTACCTCGTGCCATCATCAGAGCCTATGTTGCATGCAACATCTAAAGCGGTAGTACCATTTTCACCTAAAGATCTGTCAGGATACCACCAAGTTCCGATAACGAAACCCGATAATCTTATACTGGTCCATGAGAAGCTTGGCCCACATACATACCATCTACAATCACTTGACAGGAGGGTTGACAACCTTCCTGTCAATGACCAAGATCTCGAGCATCACTTTTAGTAAGCTGGGTTGCGCCCCATGCCATGTACATAGTCTGCTTTCTACTTATTGTTTTCGTTTTGTTTGCCTTGCTTACTACCGTTGTTTTATTTGGTTTGTTCTACTTACTATTTTTGTTTACGTTTGTTCAGTTTGCTTGATATCTTACTATTTTTGTTTCTGCAAATAAGTGTTGCCAACTACTACATTCTGGCTTTTGAATAGAGTATGTGGCTACAATTTGAAGAAACTTGTGACACTACAGCACTTGACCAGTATTGTGTCCATCTTCTATGCGCTTGGTTATAACCTTCATCCAATGAAGTCTTGACGGAAAATACGAGCCGTCTGCAAGGGAAGTTTTGGTCCAACCATGAACCTGTGTCCACATTGGGAAGCCCCATGCCTGCACTCAGCCTTCTGCTCTGTGTGTTCAAGCTCATCCAAGTAGTATAAATGAAGAAGGGGAAATCTAAACAAGCAAACCTATGTCATAGGTCTTACATGCTTCTCTGAAGGAACAACCTCTTCTGCTCTCAATAAGTCAAGATCCCTTTTCCGCCCCAAAAATAAAAAAGTTCCTATGCACAGTCCTCTTGAAAAAATATAAAAGTGGAAGAAGAGAAAGGCTTCCTGCGCAAAGAGGTGAAGCATGCAACTCCACTGGGGTACTGACCAGGATCGCTCGTAGTGGAGCAATGTGTGTGTTCCTATGTGACTCCCCTGGGGTACTGTCCAGGCCTGCTGGCAGTGAAGCAACACCAAATATGAAAACTTATACTCTGAAAATCTTCAATTCGCAAGGTAAACTACCCTTCACGAATTCGAAACATTGTGATCAAGCTAAACTTTTGATTGTGTTTAACTGAGTTGGCAAAAGGTGAATCATGTATGTCCATGGGGTAAGTGAGGAAGCCGAAGTAACCTGCAGAACGATTTAATACTCCCCAAAAGACCAAGGTCCTATGCTATCAATGAACCAAAATACAGAAGCTTGAGTTCTACCAGTGTGTCGTTAAGTGTTGTAGCGGCTACAACCACCCTCCAAAATTTTGGCCTGCACCCAATTTCAAAGCCTCCCTTGAGAGTTTCACTTGATAACTACACACACTCGGATTCACTCTGTGAGCTCGTGTGAGTCTTCGCACCAACCTTGCTTGTTCATTTCACCAAAAATTTTGCATGTTGATGTCAAAGTCATGCCTACAACCATGTTCTAGTCATGCTCAAAGTCTTCACTTTGTGTGTACATGTTGTGTTTGTTATGAAAACATATGTTTCACTCACGCACGAAGTCACATATACTATTGCGCAAGAGTCATCACAAATAACCAACGATTAATCACAAATGTCACGCTTGTCGCTCACACGTCGGTTAGTCATGTTGAGCATGTGTGTTTGGATGGTTTGAATCGTCGAGTCATCGAGTCATGTAGGTGTGTGTTTGAAGGATCACATAAGCATCTTTCACTCATTCACACACTTAGTCATTTCGCTGAAGTTCTAATGACTGGACTCCCCTCGGACAGGTAGACCATCACCCTACCATCTACTTGATCGACTGTCACCCAAAACAGCATAGAAGCACCAAGAAAGCCATTTCAAGCTGTGTTTCCCGCAAGAAAATCAATCAACCTTCATGCTAGTCAATTAGAGAGTTTAACCCGACACCCACCCCGGGACTGACTCCCCTAAAAAATTGCATAGAGGCTATAGACCTTACCCACTTTGCTGACTGGGAAAATTACGTAGATAGGTTGGACAAACACTTAGTGCCCGTCCCTATCTCCCTCAGAAAATTGCACAGTTTTTCCAGCTAGACCTCCTGACAGTCGACCAGTTACTCACGAAGAAAATTGTGTAGTTTTCATGAGCAAGTCCTCTGCTGCGCAGCAGTCGCTCAGCCTAGAAACTGCGTAGAGGTGATCAGTAGGCTAGCCTCACAACATCAACACAGTTTTTCCGCCAGCAGCTCCTGACAGTTCCCCTATGGAATTGCGTAGTTTTGGCTACCAAGCTCAAGCTGCTGACTGCCAGTTCCCCTAAGGAATTGCGCAGTTTTTGCTTCCAGTGACCTGGCAGCTGACTACTAGTTCCCCTTAGGAATTGCGCAGTTTTTGCTGCCAGTGTCCCAACAGCTAGCTGCCAGTTCCCTCCAGGAATTGTGCAGTTTTGGCTGCCAACCTCCTGGTGCCCGCTCGTTTCAGGAATTGCGTAGATTTTGCCTGCCTAGCCTTCTCTTAACTCAGACTGTTCCTCTCAAAAATTGTGCAATTTTGTCCTCCAACTAATCCAGACCTCACGGACAATCACTGTCAATCCAAATTTCCCATCTTCATCACCTAGTGACTCTTGCGCAGTTTTCATCAACGTTGTCCAGAGCCTCCATCCCACCTCGCAACCTTGTTACCTCTTCTAGTCACCTACATCTGAAATGATCATGCATCATGGTAGATTATGAGATTTTTGTATTTGATGTCGTCTCGTCATGAGTGACTGAAGATGCAGGTACACAAACAAACATGGCGCGATGATGAATGGGATGAATGAAGGGAGCACATGCAGAAGGACAGGTTCACCAACAGACGAACAAATGATGCAAGCAAAGAGATGTGCTCATGAACAGATGATCATGCGAATATGTGTTCCCGGACAAACGGACGAGCAAACATGCAGGACGTTCTCATGGACGAATGAACATGCACCTTTTGCGAATAGACAAACCTATCAAGCTTACCAACATATAAGAAAGGAGCAATGTGTGAATGCAACATCAAGTGAACCAATGAACATCAAAGACTTTGTGCACTTTGCCATGCGGAGGTGAAGCTGGGACACACCATGAGAACATCCATCACCTAGCAGCACTACAACGTGACATGCACACCAACAACAACACGAATGTACCAGCACTGTCATGTCGATTCATGTCATGAATCACGTCATCCACATCTCTATTATGAACCATATTGTTAACCAATGTAATGTAATGTGGAAGTCCAAGAGACCCACTTGTTGTATGAAGAGTCATGTAAAGTCGAAAAGTCATGGAAGTCAAACAATCATGAGGGTAGTCGAACAAGCACAAGGGTCAGTTTCACCCTTGGCTATAAATACCCCCTCATTTGTACATGCAAATGACTTTTTCACCTCAACTACTCCCACAAAGCCTTGAGAGTCTGTAATATTTTCTTTGAGGAGTACGTAGTGGCTCCAACGCCTCGCCCACGGGGTTAGTGATGTATGGTGTAACGACATATCTTGGAATTTTTGCTTAATTCATAAGCCTAATAACATGCCAACACGTTTTCACACATGTATTGTAACTGTTATAAGACTAATCTTGAACACTTGTAATGCATGCGTTCTTTAAACTGTGTTTAACACTTGAACTCATTCACTTGTTGTAATACATAACTATTAATGAAAATATGTTGCATATATTGTTAATGTTGTCTCGTCCATGTTGGTTACCTCCCCATACATCAGACAAACCTTTCACATAAAACTTGATATGACAACCGTTGCACTCACACGGACTCATCTATTGAGTGTTGTACATGTTATCTTCCCTTGTGTGTTGTGACTGTTACATCCATGTGCACTGTTCCTTTGAAAGTTCTGCACGTCCTGTTGTGTTGTGTGTTCCTAACAAAGTTGGGCCTTCCTCCCAACTGACTTGGGACTCACTCCCACCCTCTCCCTCTACAGTGAAATAATCATTGACATAAGTGACACCAGAAATCACCAGATACGTGAGCCTCACTTCTCAAAGACAAAGCATACAACTCTCATGTGCTAACAAGCAAGAGTTGAGGCAAATCTTTAAGATAATGGCAATCCAGCCATCATACCGAATGTGACTCCTACACCAAGCGGTATTAGGTCTAGTTGGGACTTCATACCGGGGTGATCCCTTCAATGTTGGCGGGTCCAACACTGTCAACAGTAACCTTAAGGAAGTGGAATCGACAGAACATCACACACAATCATCCAACATCATCAACATAACCCTCATGAGACAAGTCAGCCACTTAGACAACTTGTTCCTGGGTCCCACTATTGTTTTGGACCTCTTAGAACATAGTCACTCTCATGATATGGGCAAGAGGGTGACGAGAGACCTAAAATCACTTTCATAAGCCTTCTTGCCAACTATTGTGGACCAAACTTGCCATTTTTGTGCCAGCGACCCCATGAAACTGACACACATCAAACTGACATGCATGCATGACTAACACATTCAACTCATCCAGTTCGAGAGTTGAACCATGCTCTGATACCACTATGTAACACCCTCCTCCCACATCCACCCAGGTAACCATGCTAACCGAGGTAAACATGAGACGACATGCTACTATGATCAGATTTGACCTCCTAGGTAACCTTAAGGAATTGGAATCAACATAAAATCACATATAATCATCCAACATCGTCAACAAAACCCTCAGAAGACAAGTCAACCACTCAGAAAACGTGTTCCTAGGTCCCACGTCTATTTTAGACCTCTTAGGCCATAGTCGCTCTCATCCTATGGGCAAGAGGGTGACCAGAGACCTAAAGTTCGCTCTCATAGGCCTGCCTTCTAGCGATCGTGGACCAAAATTGCTAGTTTTGTGCTAGCGAACACAGGAATTAAGCCACTTTTTTAGGCCCAGAGCCTAGGCCACTGTCTAGAAAAACCTGTAGATTCACAAGCTCATCTAATCTACTAAAACAAGAGACAAGATTCTACCTCTACTCTTTACAGTGGAAGCCCATAAACATCGAGCAAACAATAATCAATAAAGGAAGAGAATCAAAGGCATATAACACAATAAATATCCAGGGAAAGCCACAACTCAAAACCTCACTGTCTGTTTTGTATTAATCCAGAAAATCAAGATGAAATTACAATGCTTGTTCTCTCTAGAACAATCCCAACACTCAACAAATTGAATCTCCAACTCATAAACAATATCAAGGCCAAAACTTAGCCTCTTCACAAGCTCTCCAAGTCTCTACTCCAATGTGTAATTCCTATGGAGAATAGCTTGTATTTAAAGGCAAATAAAGCCTCTAAAAATAGTGAAATCCCTCAAGGATCAATTCTTGGTTGCATGCACTATCACTGCAACTTAGAAAAAATTCTAAAACAAATAGTACATTGTTCTTGCACTCTAGTCTCAAATGGGTCTTTCTCATAATCAACATGCATGAGTTTCTGATGGTGGAATCTTCAGTTAACTAGAGTAGGACTAATTTGGTCACTAGTGTCCCAACTGACTATTTACTCACTATTAGTTCCTAAAACTGATTGGAACTAATTTAACTGGACTTAACTCAATATATTGAGTTAACTAATTACAACTCATTCAGAACTCATCCTGAACTCCTATAAGTTAGGGATAACATATACGTGTCTTCTAAAAGACTTCCAATTTGAATTTCCTAAATTAATTAAGTTAATTAAACTTAATATTTTTCAAATTTCTATGAGAAAAGAATTCTATTTTAATTCACAGTTTAATTCAAGGACAAATTAAACTAGAATTTCTTGTTGCCATTTCTCAACACTCCCTCTCAACAAGAAATGGATTATCCACTACCCTAATCCTGTCTATGTGAAACTATAGTTTACATCTTGGCAATGCCTTTTTCAAGATGTCAACATCTTGCTCCTCCATGGGAATTTAATCTAACAACATGATCCGCCTCAATACACAATCTCTGAGATGATGATACTGGATATCTATAGCTTGGACCGATCATGAAAATATGGATTTTCAGAGAGTTTGATACAACTCTAATTATCACAATAAATCATTGTCGGATCCATGTGCTGACCAAACAAACCAACCAGGATCTTCCTCATCCAGATAGCCTCAAATGCTGCTTGACATGCAACCATGTACTCTGCCTCTACAAAACTAAGTGCAACCGATCTCTGTTTCTCATTGTACCAAGAAACTGCAACTAACCTAATACTAAAGATCCCTCATGAATCATGTCATCCACATCTCTACTATGGGCCATATTGTCAACCAATGTAATGTAACATGGAAGTCCAAGAGACCCACTTGTTGTATGAAGAGTCATGTCAAGTTGAAAAGTCAGGGAAGTCAAATAGTCATGAGGGTAATCGAACAACCACAAGGATCAGTTTCACCCTTGGCTATAAATACCCCCTCATTTGTACATGCAAAGGACTTTTTCACCTCAACTCCTCCCACAAAGCCTTGAGAGTCTATAATATTTTCTTTTAAGAGTAAGTAATGGCTCCAACGCCTCGCCCACGGGGTTAGTGATGTATGGTGTAATGATGTGTCTTGGAATTTTTGCTTAATTCATAAGCCTAATAACATGTCAGCACGTTTTCACACATGTATTGTAACTATTATAAGACTAATCTTGAACACTTGTAATGCATGTGTGCTTTAACCTGTGTTTAACACTTGAACTCATTCACTTGTTGTAATACATAACTATTAATGAAAATGTGTTGTATATATTGTTAACATTGTCTCGTCCATGTTGGTTACCTCCCCAAGCATCAGACAAACCTTTCACATAAAATTTGCTATAACAACCGTTGCACTCATGCGGACTCATCCACTGAGTGTTGTACATGTTATCTTCCCTTGTGTGTTGTGGCTGTCGCATCCATGTGGACTGTTCCTCTGAAACTTCTGCACGTCCTGTTGTGTTGTGTGTTCCTAGCAGAGTTGGGCCTTCCTCCCAACCGACTTGGGACTCACTCCCATCCTCTCCCTCTACAGTGAAATAACCATTGACACAAGTGACACTAGCAATCACCAGATAAGTAAGCCTCACTTCTCAAAGACAAAGCCTCTCCTGTGTTGACAAGCAAGAGTTGAGGCAAATCTTTAAGGTAATGGCAATCGAGCCATCATACCGAATGGGACTCCTACACCAAGCGGTGTTAGGTCTAGTTGAAACTTCATACCGGGGTGATCCCCTGAATGTTGGTGGGTCTAGCACTATCAACAATAACCTTAAGGAAGTGGAATCGATGGAACATCACACACAATCATCCATCATCATCAACATAACGCTCATGAGACAAGTCAGCCACTTAGACAACCTGTTCCTGGGTCCCATTGTTGTTTTGGACCACTTAGAACATAGTCACTCTCATGATATGGGCAAGAGGGCGACGAGAGACCTAAAGTCACTTTCATAAGCCTTCTTGCCAACTACTGTGGACCAAACTTGCCATTTTTGTGCTAGTGACCCCATGAATTAAACCACTTTTTCAGGCCCAGAGCCCAGACCATTGCCCAGAATGGAATGAAAATCCAAAATCAAGTAAAGTATAGGGATACAATGCTGCAAAAGTAAATAGTTGATCAAGACCTTAATGAGACCCCTACTAGCCATGACAGGCATTTCATAAAACATATCATAGACATGTAACCTACAGGTGTCAACAACATAATTAAGTGTACGGATCTCATACTTATTTGAGAATCGCCATGAACCATTGTTTCCTCATGTCTTTTGTTGCCTTATCACTTATTAGGCATAGATACAATATCCATTCAAATACAAGTAAAAACATGCTGAGAGCCAAACATAGATGTTGCCATAAAATGTTTATATAACCAACATAATAGGAACATAAATGCAATAAACATATCAACCATCAAAAGCCATATATATACTAGTACATTTACACATGAAAACCAATGGAATGAATTACTCATTAATCAATGCAATGAATTGACTGGAGATGGAACTACCACATTCCACCTAACCATAGATTGGTTGAGCCAAGTCTCCCTTCAGCCAATCACCCTTGTGCCATATTCCAAGCATGAATGTGGGACTCATTGAACACATCAAAAACACTAATCAATATCGATTCCATCAGAGTTCCCCACCTACACCTGAGGAATTTGAGTGCCTCCTAGTCTCTCAGGCTTTATTGTGCATCCACAATCCGATCCAGGGATCACTATTTCCTACACTGAGACATACTCTCCAAGCTTTATTGTGCATACGATCCCGAAATCACTAGGCCCAACAGAGAGAAAATCCACCTCTTGGCTTTACTGTATATCTCATCATTCACCGACAAGGATTCCTAGACCCACCGAGGCACACAATCTGGACTTACCATAACCCATAGTCTAGTTCAGGGGTTACTAGGCCAATGGCTTCATGCATCATCAGTCTAGTTCAGGGACCACTACACCATATGTTTGTCAATTCGGAGATCCACCCCACTCAACTTTGAATCCAATCTGGCCATCCCACATAAATCAAATGAGAGAACCCATCTCATCAAAGCTATCAAGAAATGGCAAGGCTAGGCTGAAAATATGATCACACCTGGAAATACCCATGCCATGGTAGAAAAGAAACATATGCAATCCCATGCATGCCAAACCTAGTAAGGAAAATACACATCCAAGTCGATACTTGCAATGAAGTATGTTGTAGTTGCTTCCTCTTACCTTCTTTGCCTTTCTTGTGCAAATGTCAATGTGCTCTGAAAACTCTAAGTGTAAAAGAGTATGAGAGAGAGAGAGAGAATAATGAAATATCTCTAAAGCTAAATTCAGAAAAGGTTACCCACTGATCCTTAGAAGCCTTTTTATGAATGAGACGTCTATTTTCTTCATTTTCCATTATTTTCCTTCATTTTCCTCTTAACATGCAACCTGTGATATTTAACCTCTTTTTTCTCCTAATTTCCATTATTTTAATAAATAATTATGCCAAAAATGCCATTTTGACTTTCTAAAGCTTTAGCCATTGCCTTTGTCATTTTCCTTAGACATAAACAACCAAATGAACACACCCTATGATGTCTTGCCCAACATTCAGCTTGGAATAAGTGTTTGATTCATTCGTGGTTACTGTTTTTAACTTTTATTACATGAAATTTTCACCCGGGCTATTACAAAACCCTCCCCCTTGGGGGATACCATCCTCAGTGTTCAATCACATATATAACTCAACAACCTACTGAAAGAAGACATATTGCTCATGGAGATTTATAACACAACTCGATGCAGTATTTACAATGAAAGATATGCTCAAGAGAAAAGAACATGATGACAATAGGACAACATACTGCATAGTGGAGCTTTATATCACAGTTCATTACGATATTTACAATGATCATCCTAATGAGTGCCAATCCACATGACATCATAACATCATGATAATCATAACCACATGATAGCATAATAACATGATAACATAACCATAATGACATGACACCCATACCACATAGTGGAGCTTTATAACACAACTTGTTACGATATTTACATCCATACACTGGTGTACATATAGCAACATCACCATAAATATATATACCAAAACATATGTCAAATCATATATCAAACATATACTAACATCATATCTAAGCACATATCAAAACATCATATAACATATATCAACCATCATAAAGCATATATCGATCCCCAAAAAAGCAGATAATAAACCAACATAAAGAAAAAACTAAACCATCATAAAGCATTTACCAAGCCATCATAAGCAAACACTAATCCTAAATCAACTACCAAACCACCATAAACAACTACCAACCACCATAAGCAATCAACAAACAGCCATATCAAAGCTGCTTTGCCTCAATCGACAAACAAGGAAGGATACATGGCTCACATCTGATTTGCCATCTCCCATGTAGCTTCATCGGGCCTAAAGTGCTTCCATTGCAATTTAACTTGCTTGATTGCTCAGTTCCGGAGCATGAGCCCTTTTTCTGCAATATACATTGAGGCTCCGGCTAGAATTCTCCATCTGATTCCACCTACAATACAGACCAGTCAATCACATGATCAATATATTTAACATACTTCTTAAGCAATGAGACATGGAAAACATCATGGCATTTCACTATCGGAGCCAATGCAAGTCGATAGGCTACTGGCCCAATCCTTTCAACACTGTTGAAGGGTCCAAAAAATTGTGGTGCCATCTTATCACATGAGCCAATCCACAAGGAGCTCTTCTTTGGTTTGATGCGCAAGTACACCTATTCCCCAACCTAGAACTCCTTTAACAACCTATTCCTCTCTGCATAACTCTTCTTCATATCCTGTGCTTCCTTTAGATTCTTCTTGATCAACTGCATCTCTTGTTCCATGTCTGCCAACATATCTGGTCCAATCAATACTCTGCGAACCGGGTCACTCCAACTGATAGGAGTGTTACAAATCCGCCCATATAGTGGCTCAAAAGGACTCATCCTCAATGACTCTTGAGAACTGTTATTGTATGCAAACTCGACCAAAGGGAGATATTCTTCCCACTTCCATTGTTGTCGCATCATATACATCCTCAACATGTCTTCCAATATCCTGTTGACCCTCTTGTCTTTCCATGTGTCCGTGGATGATAAGTTGTGTTGAAGGCCAATTCTGTGCCCAAACCTGCAAATAACTCCTTCCAAAACTTGCAAGTGAATTTCACATCCCTGTCTGACACAATATTCTTCGAAACACCATGTAGTCTAACCACATATCAGATGAACACCTGTGCCACATCGCTAATTGAGTATGTAGACTTCACCATATGAAGTGTGCAACCTTGGTTAACCTGTCCACAATGACCATGATGGAATCATACTGCTTCATTGTCTTCGGCAGCCCTATAATGAAATCCATGGAAATGACCTCTCATTTCCTTTATGGAATTGCAATCAGTTGTAGCATTCCATGTGGATGTTTACACTTGACTTTCACTCAATGACAATCAAAGCATCTAGCCACAAACTCTACTACATCCCTCTTCAAATTTGGCCAATAGTAATATCTCTTCACCGCTGTTAGTGTCTTTTGATAACTCGGGTGACCTGAATATGGTTTCGCATGAAACTCCCTCAAGATCACCTTCTTGAGTTCACTACTATCTAGTACATATATCATGTCTCGGAACCTCACCAATCCATCTGGTGTAAGATGATAGTCCATGCCTTGTGCACCTGCACCTGCACTTGTACTGCCACCTATACCTATACCTGTACATATACATGTACCTGTGCCTATACCATGACTTGTACCCTGTCGCAACCTATGCACAATCTCGATATACTTGACATATTGTTGTCTTGCCTACAAGATCTTATCCTTTAAGTTCGTCCCATAGGAGCTCATAATTGGCAAGTGATGTAACCGTATTCATCTATTGAGAGCATTTTCCACCATGTTCTCTTTACCCTTGATGTACCCGATCTTGAAGTCAAACTTGTTGATCATGGTCAACCATCTAGCCTACCTGGCATTCAAATTCAGTTGGTCAAACAAATATCTCAACCCAATGTGATCACTCATAAGCACAAACCACCTACCAAGAAGATAGTGCCTCCACATCTTCAATGCATGTATAATCGTTGCTAACTCAAGATCATGTATCGGGTAGTTTTGCTCATGCTCATTTAGTTTTGGGGACTCATAACATACCAAATGTCCATCCTGCACAAGGAATCCAACAAGCCCTCTCTTGCAAGCATATGTGCATACCACAAACTCTTTGTTTGGATCTGCAATTTGTAGTACTGGTGCATGCATCAACAACTGCTTAAGCTTCTCAAAGCTAGCCTTGCACTCCTTTGTCTATTCGAACTTCTTATCTTTCCTCTACAATGATGTGATGGGATAAACAATCTGCGAGAAGTTCCTGATGAACCTCCTATAATAGCCTACCAGACCCATGAAAGATCTCACCTCATCCACATTCTTAGGAGCTACCCACTCCATGATGTCCCTTATCTTCTCTAGATCCACTGCAATGGCTTCCTTGGAGACAACATGTCCCAAGTAGCGTACCTCAATTTGTAAGAAACTACACTTGCTAATCTTAGCATACAACTAATGCTCCCTCAACAATCTCAATACTGCTGCTAAATGCTCGGCATGCTCTTCCTCATTTTTTAGAATATAATAGTACATCATCAATGAAAAAAATAACAAACTTATCCAAATATGGATGCAACACATTATTCATCAAACACATGAATGTAGTTGGAGCATTAGTTAACCAAATGGAACAACAACAAATTCATAATGGCCGTACATGGTCCTGAACGTAGTCTTGTAAATTTCCTCTTTGATGCATACCTGATGGTCTTTAGATCTCAAGTCAATCTTTGAGAACATTGTTGCTTCCTTTAGCTAATTGAACACGTCATCAATCCTCGGCAAAGGATATCTGTTCTCGATAGCCACTTTGTTCAATTGTCTGTAATCAATGCATAATATAAGAGTACAATCTTTCTTCCTCGCAAACAAGACCGATGCACCCCAAGGTGATACACTTGTCCTAATGTATCCCTTGTCAAACACTCCAACTAACCAGTTCCCTCACCTCTATTATGTTGCTACTACTTTTGTGACCCATGCCCCTATCTAGCTACATTAAATCTCTTTTGTGGCTCCACATTTTCTTTCCCATATGCATGTTGAGGCCTTGTCCTCTTAGGCTACCATTTACATCTACCTTTGTCTTTTCCCTTCCATCCATGACAAGATTCATTCTTACACTTTGATTGCTCATAACAATGCTTCAGTTTCCCAATAAATTCCTCAAGTGATCGAGGCTCATCATATTCAATCTGATCTCTAAATGCTAATGGCAAACCACTGACAAATCTTCGAACTTTAGTCTTTTCATCAGTAAGATAAACTTGGTCATGTACTCTTCGTGTGCCATTGATCCCATCTTTAATTCATAGAATTCTTTAGCCTCATTTTCGTAGTACCTTTATGACAAGTACTTCTTCCTAAAAAGCCTCTTGAATTCCCACCAACTCAAGTCATCTGCCTTGATGTCTCTAACTTGCTTAACATCTTCCCACTAGATGTATGCTTTACCTTTCAAGCTAAAGATAGCTATTCGGGCCTTCATGTTATCTGTGTACTCATGCAACTCAAAGAATTTGTTCATACCAAGAATCAAATCCTTTGTATTTTTCGACATCTTCACATCTCCATCAAAAGTAGGTGGTCTTGCTTTCTTGAATTCATCTGGTAAGTATCCCCTATCCTTCCTCCTGTAAGGATGATAGTGATGACAATCATGATGTTTATTAGAACCAGAACTAGATTAATACTTGTAATCATCGCCCCCCCCTTTTCGGAGTGTCCAACAACCTGCCATATTTCACTGTGTCAGATCTATCCGACCTGTATCTACCAAGGGATCTACTGCCATATGTTCCATTAGTCCCATCCTCATGTGTATGGCTGATCTGAAACGATCCTTGTCACTGCAATTCTGACAAACAATGAAGAAGTATAACATTAACCTCTGCTTGCTTCTCTTGTGTCTATATGATCTGACCATTATCTGCCTTACAACTCCTTATCTCTTCCTTCAAGCTTCTCAATGTATCGACCAAATCAGAAGTATGCCCCACTCCATGTTGCTCATTTGATGCACAAGGAGGTTCTACCTAATCTACCATCTTGATAGCCATTTGATATCATTCTTCTTGCAATGCATAATATGTCAGATAAACCAAATCACAATAAATCAACATACCTTAGTATAACTCGGTGAGGATACCTTGTCTGCAAGATCACCAAATCAATGTGATACATGTATAACATAATCATATCAACATACACAAGTAAAAACACATAAACATCATTCTAATTATGGTATGGTCATCAATGCAAGGCCATATCAACAATGCATGCTATGAATTCATGCATGAAAACAACCATTACTCCATTATACACATTGCTACATGTAGCCGACAATATGCATAAGCAATGCCTAGGCAACTACAAATACGCATAAATGCATGTAATTGAACATAATCGATCAGTTCTTGCAATCAACCTAGAAGACTGATACATGTAATAATTGAGCATAATCGATCAGTTCTTGCAATCAACCTACAAGACTGATACATGTAATCAAAATATTCAAAATGTAACCTAACATACAAGGATGTAAGTAGGTGACATAAAATCAACATGTAAGTGACAAATAACCATATACAATCAATCACATACTCATGACAAATACAGTCCACAAAATCAACATCAATTTCTCCATGATAACCATACTACAACCATAATCCAACATAAAGCAATTGCAACAAATATATAAGTGTAAGAGACACACATGAAAATGACATGCATGCATGACTAACACATTCAACTCATCCAGTTCGAGAGTTGAACTATGCTCTGATACCACTATGTAACACCCTCCTCCCACATCCACCCAAGTAACCATGCTAACCGGGGTAAACATGAGATGACATGCTATTATGATCAGATTTGACCTCCTAGGTAACCTTAAGGAATTGGAATCAACATAACATCACACACAATCATCCAACATCGTCAACAGAACCCTCAGAAGACAAGTCAACCACTTAGAAAATGCGTTCCTAGGTCCCACGTCTGTTTTAGACCTCTTAGGCCATAGTCGCTCTCATGTTATGGGCAAGAGGGTGACCAGAGACCTAAAGTTCACTCTCATAGGCCTGCCTTCCAGCAATTGTGGACCAAAAATTCCAGTTTTGTGCCAGCGACCCCCGGGAATTAAGCCACTTTTTCACACCCAGAGCCCAAGCCACTGTGTAGAAAAACCTGTTGATTCACAAGCTCATCTAATCTACTAAAACAAGAGACAAGAGTCTACCTCTACTCTTTACAGTGGAAGCCAATAAACATCGAGCAAACAATAATCAATAGAGGAAGAGAATCAAAGGCACATAACATAATAAATATCCAGGGAAAGCCACAACTCAAAACCCCACTATCTGTTTTGTATTAATCCAGAAAATCAAGATGAAATTACAATGCTTGTTCTCTCTAGAACAATCCCAACTCTCAACAAATTGAATCTTCAACTCATAAGCAATCTCGAGGCCAAAACTTAGCCTCTTCACAAGCTCTCCAAGTCTCTATTCCAATGTGTAATTCCTATGGAGAATAGCTTGTATTTAAAGGGAAATAAAGCCTCTAAAAATAATGCAATCCCTCAAGGATCAATTCCTGATTGCACGCACTATCACTGCAACTCAGAAAAAGACTTCCAATAAGTTAGGGATAATTGATACATGTCTTCTAAAAGACTTCCAATTCGAATTTCCTAAATTAATTAAGTTAATTAAACTTAATTAATATTTTTCAAATTTCTATGAGAAAAGAATTCTATTTTAATTCACAGTTTAATTCAAGGACAAATTAAACTAGAATTTCTTGTTGCCATTTCTCAACATTCCCTCTCAACAAGAAAGGGATTATCCACTACCCTGATCCTGTCTATGTGAAACTATAATTTACATCTTGGCAATGCCTTTTTTCAAGATGCCAACATCTTGCTTCTCCATGGGAATTTAATCTAACAACATGATTCGCCTCAATACACAATCTTTGAGATGATGATACTGGATATCTATAGCTTGGACCGATCATGAAAATATGGATTTTCAGAGAGTTTGATACAACTCTGATTATCACAATAAATCATTGTCGGAACCATCTGTTGACCAAGCAAACCAACCAGGATCTTCCTCATCCAGATAGCCTCACATGCTGCTTGACTTGCAACCATGTACTCTGCCTTTGCAAAACTAAGTGCAATCGATCTCTCTTTCTCGTTGTACCAAGAAACTGCAGTTGACCTAATACTAAAGATCCCTCCTGATGTGCTCTTCCTGTCAGATGGACTCCTTGCCTAATCTGCATCGGTGAAGCCTTGAAGCTTCATTACCTTTGTTCGTCTGTACCACAACCCAAACTAAATAGTGCCTCTGAGGTATCTCAATACATGCTTTGTTGCCTTCTAATACAACTTATTAGGCCTAACCATCGCTTGACTAAGTTGGTTAACTACATAACACATATATGGTCATGTGTTCACCAAATACATAAGTGAACCAACAAGCTTCTTGTAAACAATAGCTTCCACTACTTCTCTTGAAGTAGCATCCTCCTTCCTCTAGTTACCTGCTAGAGGAGTCTCCATGGGTTTACTGCTCTCCATGTGGAATCTCCTGAGTATCTCATCGGCATACTTACCTTGAGAAACAAACAACTCCCCATCTCCCTGCCATACCTCCATGCCAAGAAATTAATGCATGAGCCCCATGTCCTTCATCTAAAACTCTCTTGCAAGATCCTCCTTGCAAGATTTGATGAGCTTCTTATCACCTGTCAGTATGAGATCATCTACATAAAGTACAGTGATTAATAACTTACCTTCCACAACTATGTGATACAGCTTCGCATTTGCTTCACTCTTCATGAAGCCCAACCCAGTGAAGTAGCTATCTATCCTAGTGTACCAAGCATGGGGTGCTTTCTTCAGCCCATACAATGCTCTCTTGAGTCGGTACACATGCGACTCATGGTCCAAGGTTTCAAAACCTTCGGGTTGCTCTAGGTACACCTCTTCCTCAATCATGCCATTGAGGAAGGAAGTCTTCACATCCATCTGATGGATACTCCAACCCATCTATGCAAATAGTGCCAAAATGGATCTGATTGACGAGTACCTTGAAACAGGAGCAAAGGTCTCATCATAGTCAATCTCCTCTACCTGTGAAAATCCACGGGCCAAAAATTTGGCCTTATGCTTCTCAACACTACCATTTGCAGCTTGCTTTACCTTGTAAAGCCAATAAGAGATTACAATTGATTTGTCCTCCGGTCTCAAGACCACATCCCAAACACCGTTTCGAACTATGGAGTCATATTCCTCCACCATTGCATCAGCCCAAATTGGTTGTTGCACTACTTCCTGAAAGGAAGATGGCTCTGTCACAACACATGCACCCATAAGTGCCATGTATCCAATGTGCCTCCCTGGTGACCTCCTCTTTTTGCACTGAAAAGAGGGTGCTCCCACATTCTCCCATGCATCATCCAATGATCTGTCAACCTCTCTGGTGCACTTTCTTTCCTCTCTGGAAGACTCTGCTTGAGTGGATGTCTCCACTCCCGGAACCTCTGCATGTGGCTGCTCCACATCAATCTTAGGCTCCTTAACCTTAGGAACTAAAAGTTCCTCCTCTGCATGTAGCTCAAGCTCTGATCCAACTTGGGTCCTAGAGCACTCTCTAAGTTCTCATGAACTCTTAAAAAATTATGCCAAATATTACAAATCTTGTGAAGATCAAGCTTATCGGAGGTATCCTCGTAACAGTTGCAATTTGTGATCAGCACAGAGCAACGAGGACCATTAGTCAAGCGCGCAGACCGTCGGCCCATGGTAATGCATGCTATCACAAATTATCAAATTCAGAGCCCATTTTGAGAAACGAGGGTCGTTTCCAATCGCATATCGTAAGGCAAACCCCTCAAAGAAGGAAAGGCCACTAGCACCCAGACCCGAAATATCATAAAATGCAACGGATATCGTTCTGATTCCATCAGAAACGGGACCCCACAAAAACCGGTAGGATATCAAAAGTGCCTTGAACGACAAGCGATTTCAACCGATTCCCGCTCGATGCCATATAATGGTTGCCATGCATCTGGTGGAAGAGAGAGAAAACCACTCACATTGGACGGGTAAACATCATGTTACTTATCCACCCAATATGGACGATGACCGTAGGATTTGAAGGCTCCAGATCGATGGCGGAGACGCGATCCGATGGATGATCAGATTTGACGAGGTTAACAGGCAGAATTGTATAGGATTTGAAGTCCGAGAAGGACAATATGTTGGCAGAAAGTCGTATTTCACAGACATTCTCGGAGTAACAAAAAAAAATGGTCGTTTCAAATATTTCCAAGAGAACTGACACTCATCCATTATGAAATAGGTGGACACCTCCCTGTGAGGCGTTATACAGTGGCTGATTACGCAGGACAGAGGGATTCGAACGGATGGAGGCAAGGGAACTGGAAAGCTGAGAAGTGGAAACGAACAGTTAGGAAGCGGATTTTCTTTAAAGCCACAAACTGATAGAGAGAGAGGTAGAGCAGTAGGCAGTAAGCAGTAAGTCGAAAGCAAAGAGAAGAAGCTGAGCTGACTTGCAGAAGCAAAGGCAGCATCGACCCATAGTTAAGACAGAGACAGAGAGGGTCAGAGAGTCTGTGTACTCCAGAGAAGGCTTGAGAGATTCAAGTGAACTCCTCTGCACACCTGTCATGTATTGAGTCTCAAATTGGGCTCATACTATTGTAGTCAATAGAGACCGAGAGTCAGTGAGGAGAGTCTATGTACTCAAAAGAGACTTGGGGAATCCAAGTACAGCCTTACTGATTTGTATCTGTTGTGTGAGACTCAAATTGAGCTCACTTTGTAAAAAAAATCTACTATTAAGGCATAATAGAGAGGCCATCACTGAAGGCTAGACCAGGAGACGTAGCCTAGGAGTATTGAGTGAACTGCTTATTAAACTTGTTGTGTTTATATGTGTTGTCTATTATGTTTTCTTTTACTGCTTCATTTCCTATGTATTTCGCAATCTTATCGATTCGTTGCACAAAATAGAATGGGCACATCCATGCACATGAGTCTGTAATACCTTATTAATTGTCTTAGATCAATTACAGATCAAGCTCCCTCTCAAGGGATACTCGCATGGCCTTCCCCTCATCAAACTTGACATCCTTGCGAACCACTGTGATCCGACTGGTTTGCATGTACACCCAATACTCTATCAGTGTAGCCCACAAAGATCCCCAACTTTGATGTTGGCTCAAGATTCTTCCGTGAATCTTTGGTCACATGGAAATAAACCGATGACCCAAAAATCTTGAAGTGACCAACATTTGGCCTCTTACACGAATAAGCTTCCTCTGGTGTTTTACTCTCAAGTATCTGATGTGGGATACGATTCTGAACATAAACCACTGTGTTTGATGCCTCAGCCCACAAGTGTAGTGGTAGGCCTTGATCATGCAACATCGCCCTTGTTGCCCCTACCATGCTCATGTTCTTCCTTTCGGTAACCCCATTCTATTAAGGGTTATGAGGTGTCGTCAACTCTCGTTTAATCCCTTCCGTTGCTCAGAAGTTCTTAAACTCATTGGAGACATATTCTCCACCGTTATCACTCTGTAAAGCTGTAACCTTCTTTCCTGACTCTTTCTCGACCAATGCTTTGAATTCACAAAACTTTATGAATTTCTGATCCTTTATGTGCATGAAAAATATCCAACATTTACAATAATAGTCGTCTACAAATATAACATAATACATGTGTTTAGGGATGGATAGTGTCGAGAATGGTCCACACACATCTGAATGGACTCTCTCCATAATAGACTCTGCTTGACTGTCTCAATCTCCAAAGGAAGACTTGGTGTATTTTCCCAAAGTATAACCCTTGCATGTATCAACTTGCTCAAGCGTACCTTTGGGAAGACCGGTAGAGATTTGATGCAATATATTCAAAGCCCCATGATGCAAGTGGCCCAATCGCCTGTGCCACAACTCGCTGACGTCTCGGCTCAACATCTTTTCCGCTTTTGAACTCAAAGCAACACAATCCTCTACCTCTATCTTATAGAGATTCTGAACATACATCCCTATCTTCTTTACTTGACCCATGGCTTTGTGTCGAAGGAATGCCTTTCCTTTCAAAAATATCACATCATAGCCTCTATCCTCAAGCATGGAAACATATACCAAGTTCTTCGTTAGTACGGGTACATGCATAACATTATTCAAGGTGAGTGGAGCCACATGCTCCCTCTGAAAAGTAATAGTGCCCACACCAGTAAAATTATACTTACCATCATCACCCATCTCGATATGCATCTTGAGATCTTTCTCCTCCAATTCATTGAATAACTATTTTTTGCTAGTAATGTGAAAAGAAGCTCCACTGTCTAAGTACCAGAGACTTCCCATTATTGAAGGCACCATGCATGCAACGAGGGAAATTTCCAATTCGAATTGGGAGGCCAAAGCCTCACCCGCCGCTCCTTTTGAGGACTTCTCCTTAGACTTCTACAATGGACGATTTGTAGCAAAGTGACCCATCTTGTGACAATGAAAGCATTTAACTTTCATCATGTCCTTCTTCTTACCTCCATGGTAAGAATATGATTTGGAACGAGAAATTTTACCTTTCCCCTTCCTTGCCTTAATCACTAAGGTACAATTCTCTTCATCATTAATCTTTGATTAAGAGTCATCCTTGGTGTTCCTCCTAATCCCATCCTGCATCAAATCTCACTATATTCATTCCCAATCTGGCAACTTCTCCCAACCATTGATAGAGTCCTGATAACTATGCCAACTCTTTGGGAGTCCAAGAAGAGTAAAGCTCACCATATCCTCCTTGGAAATTGTGATTCCATTACTTCTTATTTCATCCCGACATTGAGTGAACTTGGTCAAGTACTTTGGAATCGTCTTGCCTTTCTCCATCTTGATTTTACAGATTTTATCCTTCAGTGCCAACTTCCTTTGATCACTGCTATTTTGATACAAGTCAGTCAATGTTTTCCACATAGCATGTGGAGTTTCCTTGCCATGGAGACTCGAGACAATGTGGTCTTGAACTCCCTAAAGGATTATCCGCCTTACCTTTGCCGCACACTTCTTCCATACCGATATGCCTCAGGAATACCTTTCATTTACTAAAGACTACATCATAGCCTTTATCATCTAGCATAGTGACAGACAAAAGATTCTTCTTTAGACCGGTACATACTTTACATCAAACAGGGCGAAAGGAGCTCCATGCTCCCTATGAAACACAACCGTATCTTCACCTGAAACACGGTACTTTCTATGATCACCCATCTCGATCTGCATTTGGAGATCCTTCTCCTCCAAGTTACTGAAAAGATTCTTGTCGCCAAACATGTGGAAGGAGGCTCCACTGTCCAGGTACCACACACATCCCACCATGGATGAAACCATGCATGCGATGAGAGAGAAATCCAACTCAAACTGTGAGGCTAGTGCCTCATTGTCTGATCCCTTCGAGGATCCCTTCTTGGATTTCTTTTATGGATAATTTGTAGCATAATGGCCCACTTCATGACAATGAAGGCATCTCACTTTCGATTTGTCAAACTTCTTCCCACCATGGAAAGAGCTAGATTTGGGATGGCATGCCTTACCTTTCCCTTTCTTCTCCTTACTTGCTAAGACTAGATTTTCTTCATCATCTTGTTTTGATTAAGATCCATCTCTGGTGCTTCTTCTTATCCTCCTCCTACATCAGATCTAACCAAAGTCATTCCCAATCTGGAAGTTTCTCTCTTCCATTAAGCGAGTCTTGGTAGCTATGCTAGCTCTTAGGAAGACCGAGGAGTGCAAGACTCACCATGTCATCATCGGCTGTCGTGATCCCTATTCTTCCAAGCTCATCCCTGCAGGTGGTGAGCTTGTTCAGATATGTAGAGATTGTGTTACCCTTTTCATACTAGATTTTCCAAAGCTTGTCTTTCAGTGCCAGCTTCCTTTGATCATTGTTGTTCTGATATAGATATTTAAATGTTTTCCACATCGAAAACGGTGTCTCCTTCCCATGGAGGCTCGAGACAATGTGGTCTCAAACTCCCTCCAAGAGGATTCTCCTTGCTCTAGCCACACATTTCTTCCATTCCGCCAATTTTGTATCATTAGCTGCCACCGGCTTGGGGACTTCTGGATCAATGAAGTCCTTTAAACCATTGTCCTCTAATACTTCTTCCGTGCGATCCTTCCAGGCTATATAATTCGAGCTGCCATCAAGGGCATATTAGAGTCTTAAACCATTGAACCCACTAGTGAAATTAAGATGTGATAAGAACTCGATTTCTATAATCAGGAACTTGAAACTTCGAACTTCTCCATTTTTTGTATATTGTTCTTCACTTTGATCACCTTTGCTCTGATACCATGTAGAAGTTCCCTTCGTAGATCAATAGATTATGCAATTTACTAAAGCAAAATACAAGATCTACTTCTACAACAAACTTGCATAAGCTTAATCGATTATGAGCAAGATCAAATAGAACACATATAACAGATGAAGAGAAATCAATCACACATGAACACAGAAGAATACTCTGGGGAGAGCCTCAGCTAAAAACCCCAATCTCTGTATTATCATACAAGTGGAAATATGTTTAGATTACACAAAGAATCAGCTCATAAGCTATCCTGCTCTTAGTGCAATCGAACAATCCAGCTCATAGGCTGAATAGACATAAGATATGCCTTCCCTCAGCCCTCCAAGCCTCAGATTTCCTTGCGCAATTTTCCTTGGGATCCAATGTTGCCACCTGTGTGAATTGGCCTCATCACACACTCACCAAATCCAAAAGTAACTGCGCAATCTCCAAGGAATGAATTCCTTTTGCATGCAAGAGATATCCTCCATGGAATATTCCTGCAACTGATAGTACACTTTCCCATCATCTGATCTCAACTGGGTCTCTGTCTGAACTGACATGCATGAGTTATTTATGAGAATATTCAGTTATTTGAAGTGCAGCAGTTACATGCATGCATGCATTAACTAACTGAACTCACAATTAGTTCAACAAACTATTTGAACTAATCTAACTGGACTTAACTCAGTTAACTGAGCTAACTAATTACAACTCAAATTACAAATCATCCTTATCTCTTTAGCTAAGAGATAAATTCCTCAATCAATGGGATAATTGTTGCATGTCCTCACATAGACTTCTTGTTTGATTTTCTCCAACTAATTAACTCAAGATGAATTAATTAATTATTAATCAAACAGCTACTAAGAACACATTCGAATTTTACTTCTCTATTTTAGTTCGGGGACTAACTAAGATAGGAAGGTATCCCAAAATGCTATTTATAGCAGTGCTATTTTTAGCACTTGTATATTTAGCATTTCTTGTTACTATTTTCAACAACTCCTGCATAGGAGAAAACAGTAGCTAAGAAATCAAAGACTAGAGAAACTGATCTTATTCCTCCAAATTCCCCAAATGCCTCAAAAACATTGGAAATCTTAGATACAGTGGAATACAATATAGTGGAAGACATGAAAAAGACAAGAACTAACATCTCATTACATGAGCTCACTAAACTCAAGCAGCAACATAAAATTCTATTAAGAGAGTTGAAAGTAGTTTCAGTATCTCCTCTGCCATCCACTGTAGTTACTCAAGCTGCCTACGATATGGGAAGACCTCCCTCATCCTAAAACAAACTAAATCCTTCATATCTAGTTCTAATTGGTGATAGGTCTATTTCTCATGTTCGTCCATTTTTGCTCACTTATGAAATTTTCAACAGGAATGTTCATAAATTCCTTGTTGATTTAGGAGCCTCCTCAAATATAATACCAAGAGCCGTGTGTACCAAATTGAGCATTACTCCTCAAAAATCTGCAGTACACATAGTCCAATTATATAGGACAAAAGTAGAGGTTCTTGGAGAGATAGCATCAGTTTCAATTAGGCTTTCCTCAAATCCAAAAGTTTCACAAATAATTTATATTTTGGTGGCTAATATCCCTGAATTTTATGGTTTGATTCTCAGTAGGGATTGTTTTAAAAATATGCACAGTTATTTCACAACTAATTGATCTCGCATGTGGTTACCACATAATGGTAAACCAAACCATATCAGGGTAGACAAAGAGAAATTCATCAAATATACAGCTATTGACCACGAGGGAAGCAATGAACTCGTTGCCTTCACCAATAATATCATTGGAAATTACTTAGCCGAGTCATTTTTGGGATCCTTTAATGTCTAGAGGTCTCCCTTTTTAAATAACGTTGTAGTTTCTCAAATCAAAAAAATTTCACAAACAGAGGCTTCCAAATGTCTAAATTTAGTAGATAAAGTTTCAAATAACTCTTTGTTTTGGACTCTCTATTTTGACGGTTCTAAATCTAAAGACACGCAGGTGTAGGATGCATTGTGATTAATCCACAAGGAAAGAAAACCATGCTAGCCTGTAGACTTGAATTCCAATGCACTAATAATATCACTGAATACGAAGCACTGATCCAAGGACTGTATAAAGCCATCAGTCTTAATGTTAAATACCTGCAAGTCTATGGTGATTCTAAAATAATTTTAAAATAGGTGAGAAATACAATTCATTGTGTCTCTGGGCACCTTAAACACTACCAATCATTAGCCCATAAATTGACTTCTCATTTTTCTGCTTTTAACATATCTTCAGTCCCTAGACTGCAAAACGCAAGTGCTGACTTACTTGCTAATGTGGCATCCAAGCTTATACCCTCAGAAGACTTTAGTCCAGATAGATTTTCAATAGAGTTAATATTTAGGCCATCTATTCTTGACAATGTAACAAATTGGAGAGTATTCAACAATGATGCAAATATAATTAATTTCATTACATCAGAAGGGTCGTATGAAGAACACATCATAGATGAACATGAGCATGATCTAGAAATCAAACATAATCATGATCAAAACCCAATCCCAAAGTCTGTATTTAAAATGGAAGATCTCTATGATCTAAAGGACAGGTTCAAGAAAATTACTAACTCCAAAACTCAAAGTTTTACTCTGAGATTTGAAGAAGTAAACCTAGGGTCAAATGAAAAACCTCAAAACGTCAACCTAGGTCTTGGCCTATCATCTGAGGAAAGAATATCATTCATTAGGTTGTTGAAAACATACAAGGTGTCTTTGCCTAGGATTACGTAGATCTCAAGACCTACGATACCTCTGTAATTCAACATACCATACCTATCACTTCAAATGAAAATCTAGTTCAACAGAAGCTTCACAAAATTCACCCAAACCTTGAGAGTCAAATCAAATCTGAATTGAACAAGCTTCTGAAGGCCAAAATAATCTTCCCTGTTAGACATTCTAAATGGGTATCGAATATGGTACCTGTAAGGAAAAAGAATGGTGATATTATGATTTGTATTGATTTTAGAAACCTAAATGAAGCTTGTCAAAAATATAAGTTTCCCTTGCCTACTATGGAACATATATTACTATCAGTTGCAAGTTTCGAATTAATTTCTTTTCTAGATGGATTCTCATGATATAATCAAATTCTTATGCATCCAGATGACAGATTAAAGACAACATTCAAGACCAAGTGGGCAACATATGCCTCTTAGAAGATGCCTTTTAGACTCATTAATGTTGGTGTGACATTTTAAAGTGCTATGGACATTGCCTTAAGAGGTCTAATTAATAAATAAGTTTTTATTTACTTGGATGCCATCATAGTCTATTCTACAGATAGGAACAATAATTTAAGCGACCTGAAGCACATTTTCGAAAGATGCAAGAAATATAGCATTTCCTTAAATCCCAAAAAATCTTATTTTGCTTTACCAGAAGGAAAACTCCTTGGGTTTATAGTGTCCAAGAAGGGAATTTACATTGATCCTAATAGAGTCCAAGAGATAAAAAAGATTCCCCTCCCACACAACAAAAAAACCATGTAATCATTCCTAGGCCAAATAAATTTTGTAAAAGTATTTGTTCCAGTTTTTTCACAAATTGTCCTACCCCTTCAAGCAATGACAAGAGAAAACACATTTTTCAGATGGAATAAGGATGAAAGAGAGTCATTTGAGTCGATTAAAAAATCTATTATTAATTCTCCTTCATTGACAACCCCTGACTTTCTCAAACCTTTTGTATTACATACTTTGTCATCTGATACATCATATGCAGTAGTTTTGACACAGTTGAACGATGAAATTTTTTTAGTTCTAACTTGCAAGGCACCGAATTAAATTATTCAGCTGTCGAGAAACAAGAATTTGTTATTTTTAAAACTTTGAAACATTTCAGACCTTTTCTTCTTAAATCCCATACAAAGATAGTTGTACCCTACCCTGCAGTAAGACAACTATTTATCCAAAGAGAAGTAGGGGAGAAAAGAGCTAATTGGGTGACTGCACTTCAAGAATATGATGTAGAAATCAGACTAGCTAAAATTGTCAGGGGCCAAGGTTTTTGCAGGATGTTAACAGGAGCTTCCCAGTTACCACCAAAAGAAGATCAAGGTAATGGAGTGAAAATGTTAGAGGTAAGCCTCAATGATATGAAATCACAATATGCTGATCTAAAACTTTATCTAAGAAATGGATAAGCTCTTATGCATCTTAATTATAAAACAAAGTGAGCTTTAAGATTGAAAGCAAATCAGTATGAACTAGTCAATGATGTATTGTTTAGGAAAAATTATGATTAAGCATTGCTAAGATGCCTAGAGAAACCTGAAGCTAAAATGGTCATGCCAGAATTACATGATGGACCAGCTGAAGGACATTTCGGGGGAAATAACACAGCTCGAAAAATCCTGCATGCAGGATATTATTAGCCAACGGTATTTGAAGATGCACATGAATATGCAAGGAAGTGTAGAACTTGTTAAGCACAGCTAGAAGAGAAAGAAAGCCAACATTCCCTTTACGACCAGTTAACATCCAACAACCATTCAAAAAATGGGGATTAGACATAATTGGTGAGATTGTCCCTAACTCTTCCAAACAACATAGGTACATCCTTACAGCCATTGATTGTTTTACAAAGTGGGTAGAAGTTGTCCCATTAAAGATGGCTAATACAGAAAACATCACATACTTCATTGATCAGTACATAATTACCAGGTTTGGCTTACCCTCAGCTTTAATGTTTGACAATGCATCTTACTTTTCAGGAACTACAATGGCAGCATTTACTCTAAAGCGAGGTTTGAAGTTGAAATATTCAGCCATTTATTATCTGAAAGGTTATGGATTAGCATAATCAACAAACAATAACCTCATCAAAATTATCAAAAGGACTATTTATCAAAATCACAAGAATTGGCACAAAGCATTAACATTTGCTCTATGGGCGGACAGAATTAGTCATAAAGCCTCTATTGGTTCTTCTCCTTTTGCTTTAGTTTATGGAAAAGAAGTTGTTCTTCCCACAAACATAGCAATCCCATCTCTTTCCCTAGTACAATTCATTGATGCAAACCCTTCTTCTTCTCTCCAAGCTAGACAGTTTCAGATTCTCAAGCTTGAATAAGAATGGGAAAAGGCTAAAGCAACCCACTTCCATCATCAACAGTTAGTCAAAGCTTATTTTGGCACAACTTCTGCCAGTCAAAAAACTCTTGAAGTAGGTTCTTTGGTTTTGAAATGGGACAAAGTACACAAGGAAACAGGTAGACATACCAAATTCCAAAGACTATGGCTTGGCCCTTTTCAAATCATTGAAAAAATTGGACAATCAAAGTTTCTTTAACAAGACTTGTCAGGTAAGAAGGATTCTTTTCCTGTTAATGGGCAAGTTTTGAAAAAATACTTTTCCTAGGAGATAACCTCTTCCAATTTTGTAACATATTTCTTTTTAGGAAAATATTGGTTAACTAGTATTTGTTTTTGGATTTTCAAAATAAAATCTTTGATAATATTTCTGTTTTTCTCTTTTATAAGTAAGCAAGAGTTAAATGAAATAATTAGGGCATTTGAGTACTAAAGTAAACTTGATTTCTTTGGAAAAACTTGATCTTTCTTAAAACATTTACTCTACGAACAAACTCTTATCTTTAGAGAGTATGAAGGTTTTGTTATTAGTCAAGAAAAGAATCTTTAACCTAGTAAGGACTTACTGCAGATGAGTATCTTAAAGACTCTATCATTATCACCCAAAATTCTCAAAAGAACCAATGATTCACCCCATCTGCTAAAATTTTCCTTTTTTCAGAGTGTAATTCTAAAATATATAAACTTAGAAGATAGAAAGTCTCATTACGAGCTTGTTTACCATGTTCATAGGGAAGTGATTAAACTGATATCACCAATACTCCATATCAAACAAGGTAGTAGCTAATGATCTCCTCAATCAGAAGACAAGGGGTCTCATCAAGAACTAGCTTGTTCAGTTTAGTTACAACTAGTGAATGTAATTGTCATTAATATGTTACAACACCTAGACAATGTCTTTTAAGAAACAAAAAAAGAAAAATATTACATTCAAAAAGGAAAAAAGGGACAAAGTCCAAGTGAGATTCAAAGCAAGTGAATATCATTTTGAAATTTGAAAATTCATACAGATGGGATAATGAATCATTGTTGATTAAAAGATAACCTTGTCGAGGCTATGAATGCCTACTGGTAGCAGAGGCTCTATCTGTGATAAATGAGTAAACACCAAAAAACTAATCTGCAGAAGACACCTACTATATTACTTTAAATCTTATTATTGGCTAATGCAAATGTTTATATTTTTATCATTACAAGATAAAAGTAATTAAATAAGTAAAGTGAGCAAGTAATGATGATTCCAGAGAAATGTTGTTTACCTTATAACTCATGTAACCATTATTCTTATAATTCTCATTACTTTGAAAGTTTTTACAAATTTCAGAAAACTACTCAAAGATAACTGGTTCTCCCAATTGGATCACCAATTGTTGTACTATGAAGCAACCCCCCCATTTATAAAGAACAATAGCTAAAGTTAGAGTTATAAATGGGTACCCTTTTAAATTTTTAGGCTTAGGATAATAATACCTAACTCTAAGAAAATACCTAGCAAAACATTGCAAAACGAATTAAGGATGAAATCTGCATCGCAAATCATAAATCACACTTTTTCGCGTGACTATCTTAAAGCATCTTCAAAAAATTGTGATCTATGATTAAATCTCCCGTTGTGACAACCCGATAAATAGCAGCTTGTCATTTCACAATTGCACTTTGCAAACTTTGCAAGAAACTTAGCTTGCCATTAGAATGTCTGTCAGCGATTTGCGAAATGTGACATTGTGATATCCGCAATTGTATTTCTCTTGATGCATCTGGTAGCGCTATACTGTATCCCTTTAAAGATTACGATGCGCGATTAAGAGCAGTAAAACATGTGAAATAATTACGTTTTAAATACCAAAATGAACGAATTGACAGGTTAATAAATATTTAGTGGCCTGAGGAAGGATAATCATTTTACAGGTTATGGGTAGTTAACATCAAGTATCTCATTAGACTTTTCTCATGATCCAAAGTCATTTCAGAGAAGCTTTCAGTCTTAATTATCTGATACCGTCTACGCTAATATACCTTGTCTATTTGAGGCAAGCTACAAAAGACATGTCACTAAGAAAGGTGATGTAGAAACAGAGCAAGTAGACCATTGTTGAATCTGAGTTTATAGATATGGCTCCTATCTTCACTAATACAGTTTGTGACGTTTCTGTAGGTGCAACAGCTTGGGAGGTCATATACAATAGTCTTTAGGACGAACGTCCTAAAATCACTGTCACGAGAGCAATAGTTGACTCAACAAGCCCTTTAGGACTTCAATGCAGAGATGCTTCCTATTCATTCCTTCATAGGATAGGAGAAAGAGTTAAAATCCTCCCATACACTGATATGATCAGGTGGGTGATTGAAAACCTTATCATTGAAGATAGGCAATTCAAGAATTCAATAATGGAGCTCATTGGGTCGTTCATAGCAGAGGAATTGAAGAAAATGTACCACATACCTGACCCTTAGGATATCTATGATAGCACGTGTGTGGCTAACTTCGCAAAGAAGAACCCAAACCCCTTTAAGATGATTCAGGGTTGGAGAGTGTTGGACAACAAATTCAAATATGAAAAATCAATTATGTATGTTATAGCCTCTTTGGAAAACCTCTACAACTATGCAACAGCTATGTTATGTAGATTATATGGGCTACCTAATAATACTAAGTTTTTCATAGAATGGATTCCTCTAATTGATGCCTGTGTTAATTCCCACATCATGAATTAGCCCTCCATCCTATCTGATAACCTAGCCATCACCATTACTGAATATCGACAAAAGAAATCCTCCTCTTCAGATAACCTCCCTCCATTTTACTTTAGTGCCTACATTATGGATGTTATCTATTTTCGCACGACATTTCCAACCATGGGTTGGAAATGGACCTTACAGGACCCCTACAAAATCCATCTCAGTCATAAAAAATATGGGAATCGCATTACATTCCTCACTTCTATAAGATATTTCATGCTATCTAATATAATGCACTGCATAATCCCCCATACTTAAATATTTCATGTTGTTGTGTTGCCCCTACATCAAATAATTCTCAATAAGAAAGCCCCCAGGTTTTCCCAAGAAGCCAAAGCAAAATTGTTTAATGTCGGCAAATATTTCATTGAAGAATGGTTCACCTACATTAGGTTTTTGGTGGCACAACTAATCCACATGTCCTTCCTTTATATGTTTATGATAAACTATTAGCAAGAGAGATTGCCTACCATACCGTGGGAAAAGGCCCGACTGAAGTTCTCAAAGACGGCAAGAAGTCATTATGGCCCTCTTTCCCTATCAAGTGTGGTTCTTTTGCTTTAGCAAATTTTGTTCATGCTACTAAAAAATTAGCACATATGGAAGCCCTCAGGCTTCATACATTGCCTAAGAGGCAATTTGATCCAAACAAAGTGGCATATAATGTCACTACTGGAGTAAAGCTCAAGCCATACAACCATGAAGTTAATTATTTTGAAGACTTGTTACAGTCCGATGTATCCTTCGAACAAGCATTCAAATGGGCAAAGGCAAATCTGAAACCTGAAGATTTTCAAAGATTTTAGGAATTCAACATGAGAGGATCCAAATGATCCCAATGCATTTATTAAAACCCAAGGATAAGCCTACACCAAGTGTCACTATTGATAGTGAAGGTCCTAGTTCTTGAGTAGACTCTTAGGTAAACACTGAGAAGACACTAGACACAGGGAAACCCCAAGACGCAGATAACATAGCTGAGTCTAGCAAGAAGTCAGCTGAGAAACAAGTGATGAACACCCCGACTACAAAGATCAGTTCAAAGGTCAAAGGTAGCAGTTTGGAGCAGAAGTGGGATCAGTTTAATCAGAAAATGCAAGGCACTCCCAAAGTGACAAATACCCAAGAAACAGTGGAATGTAAAACTCCTCTGCATGTCCATAAGGATATAGAGCCCAAGTCTATTGGTGAACAGTCCAAGCTTATGGAGGAACAAATGACAACGTCCCAGCATACTGAAATTATCCCTGCTTTTCCCACATCGGAAATTGTTTTGAAAGTAACTGAAATATCTCCACTTGATGTGTTCTATATCCCTCTCCACAAATTTGTAGTAAAAAGGCAGAGAAAAAGGAGAAGGGTAGATGCACCGAATTCCTACCTGGAAATGAGCTGATGGATGTTGTTTGGAAGGAAATTCCTTTCAGTTCGGTCGAGAACTTGACTAGACTATCACAATTCGCAGGAGCATACACATTAGCCCTATGGACAAGGCATCTCTACTTTGTTAAGGGAAAAAGAGGAGAGGATTGCACAACTCAAATAACAGCTCGAAGCAGAGAAAGCAAGCGTAAACAAGAAAACGGCTAAGCAGCTCGCATAATTGCAACAAGACATGGAGGTCATAAAAATAAGCCATGAAGCTGATATGTCGGCCAAAAACATGCAAATCCAAGAAATGAAGCAAGCCATGGAAAGATACAAGGATTTTCCCACTACTGAGGAGTTTATTAAAGAGGCACTGGAATTAAATTCCCTTCTGGTTAAACAGTAGGAGTATTTCTTCCAAAAGATGTCACACATTACTTCCTATCTAACTACTAGCGTCCAGCCGACAGATAATGCAATTGGCCAGAGAACTAAGTTTAACGATTTAAACACCAAAATCTCCGAGTTCATTGAATGGAAGGTAACAAAAGACGACACGAAAGCCAATCTACCCGAGATTGAGGAAACTCATAAATACATTCTCTTCATAGATTGGGATGTGAGAATCAAACAGGTCGAGCTAGCAGTTGCAAGGGCAGTCAGGGTGTCAAAGAATATCATTAAGGTGGTGAATCACACCCTGTTTGGCACCAATCTCATTAGCGAAGGCAATCTGAAAGAAATGCCCAATTTAAATGCTCTGTATAAAAGCTGACAAGAAAAGGCGAGGACTCAAAGAGAGGCAATTACAGAATTGACCATGACCGACTGGGAGTCGCATTAGCAGTATCTTGTTAAGCCACACAGCTAGATTATGACTCTTAACTATTCCATTCATATGACACAACGAATGTTGCCACCGCTCACTGATGCGATCTTCATAGGACAACTGAGGACACATTTCGGGTCACCTCGTCAAATTCAACTGATGACCAATATTTGTGATTTAAAGGAAAAGCTGTAGACAACAAGTCATCCTCTTAGTTCTGTTCATTTAGCCTCTGTTTATTTTTGGAGTTAGTTACCTAGTTATGAGGAAGGTTGTTTGAAACCTCCTTAAATTTTGTATAATCTATTTTTGCACATTATTTAGAATAGTATTTATACCCTTCTCATGCATTTCGAGAAGGGTCCATAATTTTATTAAAAAACATTTGCAAAGAATGCACTATTGTAAGTTTGTAAATGCTTTGGTGAAATTATGGAACATAATCATTTCTTTTAGATATCTGACTACTTTCCTTTGTTGATGCACTATTGTATTCTTGGGAGACAATTTGATTTGAAGAAAGAAGCTGGTCTATGTCATTTTTCAAATGAGCAGGACTTCACACATATGGTACTATTATCTTTTATGATTGGTTTTGTTTACATTTACTTAGTGGAAAAACTTTACTTTCATAAATTATATGTGAGATTTATTGCTTTCGTTAACCGTTAATTGCACTTTTGTATGGTTCCTAGCTGAAATTGCGATTTACATATATAACTCATCATATATGTGATATATTTTAAAAATTTTGTTGACTAACTATTTAGTCAAAGGAATTATCTCTATACATTATCATCTCTATTTATTTGTGTTCAATCTTTATTATCACATGCTAAACAGATATCTTTGTAGATCACATACCACATACAAATACCTGGGTTTATATTAGAATAAGTTAGAGAATTGCATCATAGAATAGGTCATTTAGATTATCATTATTCTATTGAAAACACTCATGAACCACCCACTCTCATCTTAAAACCCATTCTGGGAAATTGGTCCCATTATCCCCAATCGGAGCCACCACTTTAAACGGAAAGGGAGTTGTCTTAAGGTCAAGACTGGGTGGTTATCCCCATGTTTTGGCAGCAAAATTCTGAAGCTGTAACATTTTGGTGCTAGAAGGAAGGACTTCAACTGTGAATGGCATATAAACCTATCATTCAAAAAACATTCATAAGAGTCAAAACCCCTCCACCATTTCTACACCTTCTAAATCTCGTTTAGAATCTCCTGATTACAGGTCGAAAGTTGTAGAAACATCTCCCTCACCTCCTGAAGTAGTAAGGCAACCACCCTCTCCAGATTACACTCCCAAGTCTCCCAAGGTTCATTCTTTGATACATAAATTGGAACAGATATCCATTTCTTTCGAGAAACCAGAGAGACTCGAAGTTTCTGAAGAAAGTGTTACCTCCTTATTATAACAAACTGGTGTATTGACTAGACTACAAAGTGAAAGACTTGGGTTCACCCCTTTCGAGTTCCCCATCCCTCCACTACGTAGGAAAGTTACTTCATCAAGATTTGCATCAGATACTAGTGAGATCACATCACCTTTCCATCCATTCACTTCCCCATCCACTTCTACTCAATCCACGACTTCTCAACTATCCATTTCTCCAATTAGTACTACCATTAGTAGTACTAACCCAATAGTAAGTTCTTCGCCATCTATACCTACTTCTAGACCAACCTTCCCATCTTCTTAGTTCCCAACTCAAGTTATGGCCAATCAACCTTAGAGAAATCCTAGTGATGTCTTAGTTCAAATCTAAATGCATTCCCATCAAACCTAGAAAAATGGTTGCCTAAGTAAAATCCTGATGATGCTCTCCTGGCCGAAGAACATATAAAGAATTTTATGTTAACCATGAATCTCAATGGGGTTTCACATGAAGATGTTGTAATCAGACTGTTTCCTTATACTTTCCAAGGATCCGTTGGGTCTTGGTATTTTCCCCTTCCAACAGGTTCAATTAGAGACTGTGATACTTTTCAAGAAGTATTTCTTGCAAAATTTGGTGATGATAGGACCATAGCATCCTTTATCAATGATCTTTCTAATTTGAAAGCTAATCCAGATGAAAAGATCAAAGATTTCAACTCCATATTTAACAAATTGCTAGATAAAATCCCAGTTGCCTCTAAACATGTTGTAGATGTACAAATAGAATGGTATATATCATCTCTTCCTTCTAATATTGTGATTTTTCTAGATAGAGCCAATAAGGCTACCCTTATAGAAAACATGAAAGAAGCCCTATCTGTAGAAAGAAGAATCATAACTTTGGAAAAGAGATCACAAACAGACGAAAGGAAGCTAAAGAAAGTAACATTTAAGGATGACTCTAAGAAGAAAGCTTCAAAGGACCCTTTCGATCTTGAAGGCCTTCAGAAAATGTTAAAAACAATGTCTAATAAAATGGTTGAAATAAAAAAATAGGTTGCAGAATCCTCTGCTCCCAAGAAACCTTTTCAATCATTCAAAAGGAACCCTTCTTCTACATCGCAACCCCCAAACACCATTTCAAATGTTGAATCTGATCAAGAAGTAGAAGAAGATTCATCAAATGAAGAGGAAGCTAAAACATAAGAAGAAATTCAATTAAATGGAATGTGGGATTTCATCCTCCCAACTGAAGCAACGCTAGTGACTACAAGAAGTAAAAAATCTCCTGACATGTCTATCACAAATCAGAAACAAAAGACTGCTACTCTTGCAAAGGAGAAAACAATAGCTAAGAAATCAAAGACTAGCCAAACCGATCTTATTCCTCCAGATTCCCCAAATGCCTCAAAAACATTGGTAATCTCAGATACAGTGGAATACGATATAGTGGAAGACATGAAAAAGACTAGAGCTAACATATCATTACATGAGCTCACTAAACTCAAGAAACAAAACAAAATTCTATTAAGAGAGTTGAAAGCAGTTCCATTATCTCCTCTGCCATCTGATGTAGTTACTCAAGTTGCCTACAATATGGGAAAACCTCCCTCATCCTCAAACAAAGTAGATCCTTCAGATCTATTTCTAATTGGCAATAGGTCTATTTCTCATGTTCCTCCATTTTTTCTCACTTATGAAATTTTCAACAGGAATGTTCATAATTGCCTTGTTGATTCAGGAGCCACGTCAAATATAATGCCAAGAGTTGTGTGTACTAAATTGAACATTACTCCTAAAAAATCTGCAGTACACATAGTCCAATTAGATAGGACAAAAGTAGAGGTGCTTGGAGAAATAGCATCAATTTCAATTAGGCTTTCCTCTAATCCAAAAGTTTCACAAAAAATTGATGTTTTGGTGGCTGATATCCCTGAATTTTATGGTTGATTTTCATTAGGGATTGATTTGAAAATTTGCATGGTTATTTCGCAACTAATTGGTCTCACATGTGGTTACCACACAAATGTAAACCAAACCAAATCAGGGTAGAATGAGAGAAATTCATGAAATATAGAGTCACTGACCTCGAGGGAAGCAACAAACCTGTTGTCTTCAACAATAATATCATTGGAAATTACTCAGCCAAATCATTTATGGGATCTTTTAATGCTCAAAGGTCTCCCTTTTTAGATAATGTTGTAGTTTCTCAAACCGAATTTTTTTCACAAACATATGCTTCCAAATGTCTAGATTTGGTGGATAAAGTTTCAAATAAATCTTTGTTCTGGACTCTCTATTTTGACGATTCTAAGTCTGAAGACGCCGCAGGTGCAGGATGCATTTTGATCAATCTGCAAGGAGAGAAAACCATGCTATCCTGTAGACTTGAATTCCAGTGCACTAAGAATATCGCTGAATATGAAGCATTGATCCAAGGACTATATAAATCCATCAATCTTAATGTTAAATACCTGCAAGTCTATGGTGATTCTGAAATAATTGTGAAACAGGTGAAAAATACAATTCATTGTGTCTTTGGGCACCTTAAACACTACCAATCATTACCCCAGAAATTAACTTCTCATTTTTCTGCTTTTAACATATCTTCAGTCCCTAGACTGCAAAACGCAAGTGCTAACTTACTTGATAATGTGGCATCTAGGATTATACCCTCAGAAGACTTTATTCTAGACAGATTTTCAATAGAGATAATATTTAGGTCATCTATTCTCGACAATGTAACAAATTGGATAGTATTCAACAATGATGCAGATATAGTTAATTTCCTTACATTAGAAGGTTCGTATGAAGAACAGATCATAGATGAACATGAGCATGATCTAGAAATCAAACAGAATCATGATCAAAACCCAATCCCAAAGTTTGTAGTTAAAATGGAAGATCTCTATGATCTAAAGGATAGGTTCAAAAAAATTACTAACTCCAAAACTCAAAGTTCTACTCTGAGATTTGAAGTAGTAAACCTAGGGTCAACTGAAAAACCTAAAAATGTCAACCTAGGTCTTGGCCTATCATCTGAGTAAAGAATATCATTCATTAGGTTGTTGAAAACATACAAAGGTTTATTTTCATGGGATTACGTAGATTTCAAGACCTACGATACCTCTGTAATTCAACATACCATACCTATCACTTTGAATGAAAAGCCAGTTCAACTGAAGCTTCACAAAATTCACCCAAACCTTGAGAGTCAAATCAAATCTGAATTGAATAAGCTTTTGAAGGCCAAAATAATCTTCCATGTTAGACATTCTAAGTGCGTATCGAATATGGTACCTGTAAGGAAAAATAATTGTGATATTAGGATTTTTATTGATTTTAGAAACCTGAATAAAGCTTGTCAAAAAGATAATTTTCCCTTGCCTACTATGGAACATATATTACAATCAGTTGCAAGTTTCGAATTAATTTCTTTTCTAGATGGATTCTCAGGATATAATCAAATTCTTGTGCATCTAGATCATAGATTAAAGACAACATTCAAGACCAAGTGGGGAACATATGCCTATCAAAAGATGCCTTTCGGACTCATTAATGTTGGTGCAACATTTCAATGTGCTATGGACATTGCCTTCAGAGGTCTAATTAATAAATTAGTTGTTATTTACTTGGATGACATCATAGTCTATTCTATGAATATGAACAATCATTTAAGCGACCTGAAGCACATTTTAGAAAGATGCAAGAAATATGGCATTTCCTTAAATCCCAAAAATTGTTATTTTGCTTTACCAAAAGGAAAAATCCTTGGGTTTATAGTGTCCAAGAAGGGAATTTACATTGATCCTGATAGATTCCAAGAGATCGAAAAGATTCCCCTCCCACACAACAAAAAAACCATGCAATCATTCCTAGTCCAAATAAATTTTGTAAAAAGATTTGTTCCAGTCACAAATTGTCCAACCCCTTCAAGCAATGGTAAGAAAAAACGCAATTTTCAGATGGAATAAGGATGAAAGAGAGTCATTTGAGTTGACTGAAAAAGCCATTATTAATGCTCCTTCATTGACAACCCTTGACTTTCTCAAACCTTTTGTATTATATACTTTTTCATCTGTTACATCATATGCAACAGTTTTGACACAATTGAATGACGAAAATATCGAGGCACCCATCTCTTTTTTCAGTTCTAACTTGCAAGGCACCGAATTAAATTATTTAGCTGTCGAGAAACAAGCATTTGTTGTTTTTAAAACTTTGAAACATTTCAGACCTTTTCTTCTTAAATCCCATACAAAGATAGTTGTACCCTACCCTGTAGTAAGATAATTATTGATCCAAAGAGAAGTAGGGGAGAAAAGAGTTAATTGGGTGACTTCACTTCGAGAATATGATGTAGAAATCCAGCCAGCTAAAATTTTCAGGGGCCAATGTTTTTGCAAGATGTTAACAGGAGCTTCCTAGTTACCACCAGAAGAAGATCAAGGTAATGGAGTGCAAATGTCAGAGATAAGCCTCAATGATATGCAATCAAAATATGTTGATTTGAAATTTTATCTAAGAAACAAATATGCTCCTATGCATCTTAATTATAAAACAAAGCGAGCTTTAATATTGAAAGTAAATCAGTATGAACTAGTCAACGATGTATTGTTTAGGAAAAATTATGATTCAATATTGCTAAGATGCCTGGAGAAACGTGAAGCCGAAAAGGTCATGCAAGAATTACATGATGGACTAGCCAGAGGAAATTTCGGGGGAAATACAACAACTCACAAAATCCTACATGTAGGATATTATTGGCCAACGGTATTTAAAGATGCACATGAATATGCAAGGAAGTGTAAAACTTGTAAAACCATAGCTAGAAGAGAAAGAAAGCCAACATTCCCTTTATGACCAGTTAACATCCAACAACCATTCGAACAATGGGGATTAGACATAATTGGTGAGATTGTCCCTAACTCTTCCAAACAACATAGGTACATCCTTACAGCTACTGATTATTTTACAAAGTGGGTAGAAGTTGTCCCATTAAAGATAGCCAATACAAAAATCTCACAGACTTCATTGGTCAGTACATAATTACCAGGTTTGGCTTACCCTCAGCTTTAATGTTTGACAATGCATCTTACTTTTCTAGAAATACAATGGTAGAATTTGCTCTGAAGCAAGGTTTCAAGTTGAAATATTCAGCCAATTATTATCCGCAAGGTAATGGATTATCAGAATCAACAAACAATAACCTCATCAAAATTATCAAAAGGACTATTGATCAAAAGCACAGGAATTGGCACAAAGCATTAACATTTGCTCTATGGGTAGACAGAATTACTCAGAAAGCCTCTATTGGTTCTTCTCCTTTTGCTTTAGTTTATGGAAAAGAAGTTGTTCTTCCCACAAACATAGCAATCCCATCTCTTGCCCTAGTACAATTCATCAATGAAAACCATTCTTCTTCTCTCCAAGCTAGACAGTTTCAGATTCTCAAGCTTGAAGAAGAGCGGGAAAAGGCTAAAGCAACCCACTTACATCATCACTAGTTAGTGAAAGCTTCTTTTGGCATAAATTTTGCCAGTCAAAAAACTTTTGAAGTAGGTGACTTGGTTTTGAAATCGCACAAAGTACACGAGGAAAAAGGTAGACATACCAAATTCCAAAGACTATGGCTTGGCCCTTTTCAAATCATTGAAAAAAATGGACAATCAACGTTTCTTTTACAAGACTTGTCAGGTAAGAAGGATTCTTTTCTTGTTAATGGGAAAATTTTGAAAAAATACTTTTCCTAGGAGATAACCTTTTCCAATTTTGTAACATATTGCTTTTTACGAAAATAATGGTTAACTAGTATTTGTTTTTGGCTTTTCAAAATAAAATCTTTGATAATAATTATGTTTTTCTCTTTTATAAGTAAGCAAAATTTAAAAGAAATAATTAGGGCATTTGAGTACTAAAATAAACTTGATTTCTTTGGAAAAACTTAATCTTGCTTAAAACATTTATTCTACGAACAAACTCTTATCTTTATAGAGTATGAAGTTTTTGTTATCATTCAAGAAAAGAATCTTTAACCTAGTAAGGACTTACTGCAGATGAGTATCTTAAAGACTCTATCACTATTACCCAAAATTCTCAAAAGAACCAATGATTCACCCCATCTATTAAAATTTTCCTTTTCAGAGTGTAATTCTAAAATATATAAACTCAGAAGATAAAAAGTCTCATTACAAGCTCGTTTACCATGTTCATAGGGAAGTGATTAAACTGATATTACCAATACTGCATATCAAACAGGGTAATAGCTAATGATCTCCCCAATCAGAAGACAAGGGTCTCATCAAGAGCTAGCTTGTTCAGTTAAGTTACAACCAGTGAATGGCATTGTCATTAGTAGGTTACCACACCTAGACATGTCTTTACAAAAAAAAAAAATTAAATAAATAAATAAATAAAATAAACTTAAAATTTAAAAAAAAAATTAAAATTTTAAATTAAAAAATAAAAATTAAATGAATAATAATAATATAATAATAATAATATAATGAATAATAATTCGAAAGGAAAAAAGGACAGGTCCAAGTGAGATCAAAGCATTGTGAATATCATTTTGAAATTTGAAATTTCATACATATGGGACAACGATCATGTTGGGTTAAAAGAAACCCTCTATTGAGGTTATGAACGCCTACTGGCAGCAGAGGCTCTATCTGTGATAAATGAGTAAACACCAAAAAACTAATCTGCAGAAGCCACCTACTATATTACTTTAAATATTATTATTGGCTGATGCAAACGTTTATATTTTTATCATTACAAGAGATAAGTAATTAAATAAGTAAAGTGAGCAAGTAATGATGATTCCAGAGAAATGTTGTTTACCTTATATCTCATGTAATCATTATTCTTATAACTCTAATTACTATGAAAGTTTTTAGAAATTTCAGAAAACTACTCAGAGATAACTCGTTCTCCCAAGTGAATCGCTAATAGTTGTACTACGAAACAACCCCCCCATTTATAAAGAACAATAGCTAAGGTTAGATTTAAAAATGGGGACCCTTTTATACTTTTAGGCTTAAGATAATAATACCTAACTCTAAGGAAATACCTAACAAAACTTTGCAAAACGAACTAAGGATGAAATCCACATCGCAAATTGCAAATCGCACTTTTTAGAAATTTCAGAAAACTCTAATTACTATGAAAGTTTTTAGAAATTTCAGAAAACTACTCAGAGATAACTCGTTCTCCCAAGTGAATCGCTAATAGTTGTACTACGAAACAACCCCCCCATTTATAAAGAACAATAGCTAAGGTTAGATTTAAAAATGGGGACCCTTTTATACTTTTAGGCTTAAGATAATAATACCTAACTCTAAGGAAATACCTAACAAAACTTTGCAAAACGAACTAAGGATGAAATCCACATCGCAAATTGCAAATCGCACTTTTTCGCTTGACTATCTTAAAGCATCTTCAAAAAATTGCGATCTGCGATTAGATCTCCCGTTGCGACAACCCAATAAATAACACCTTGTCATTTCGCAATCGCATTTCGCACTTCGCAAACTTCACAAGAAACTTAGTTATGCCATTAGAATGTCCGTTAGTGATTTGCAAAATGCAATATTGCGATATCTGCAATCACATTTCGCTTGATGCATCTGGTAGTGCTATACCGTATCCCTTTAAAGATTGCAATGCACGATTAAGAGTGGTAAAACATGTGAAATAATTACGTTTTAAATACCTAAATGAACGAATTGACAGGTTAATAAATATTTAGTGGCCCGAGGAAGGATAATCATTTTCCAAGTTATGGGTAGTTAACATCGAGTATCTCATTAAACCTTTCTCATGATCCAAAGTCATTTCAGAGAAGCTTTCAGTCTTAATTATCTGATACCATTTGCACTAATATATCTTGTCTATTTCAGACAAGCTACAAAATACATGTCACTGAGAAAGGTGATGTAGAAACAGAGCAAGCAGACCATTGTTGAATCCGAGTTTACAGAGATGGATCCTATCTTTGCTGATACAGTTTGTGACGTTGTCGGAGGCACAACAGCTTGGGAGGTCATATACAATAGGCTTGAGGATGAACGTCCTAAAATCATTATCACGAGAGAAACAGTTGACTCAACAAGCCCTTGAAGACTTCAATGCAAAGATGCTTCATGTTCTTTCCTTCATAGGATAGGAGCAAGAGATAAAATCCTCCCATACACGGATATGATCAAGTGGGTGATCAAAAACCTTATCATTGAATATAGGCAATTCAAGAATTCAAGAATGGAGCTCATAGGGTTGTTCAGAGCAGAGTACTTGAAGAAAATGTAGCACATACCCGACCCTTAGGATATCTACAACAACACATTTGTGGCTAACTTCGCAAAGAAGAACCTATACCCCTTCAAGCTGATTCAAGGTTGGAGAGTGTTGGACAACAAATTCAAATATGACAAATTGGGTATGTATGTTGTTAGAGTCCTATAGTGATAGAATTCATAATTTTGAATTGGCTAAGTTTGAGCCTTGTAATATTGTACATACCTTTGCTTTCTACAAATGTTTACCATATTAAAAAATTTTAAAATGTAAAGAGGGTCTATCCTAAAAGAAACATCAAACGACAAAAAGAATAAGGAAAGATCAAAAAATGAAAAAATATGAACCCCAAAAACAAAAATAGATCATGAAAGTGTGCAAGTCTAAATGCCACTACTATTTTAATGCTTTACTATTTTAAAATAATAGATTTGTGCAGCTTGTCATACATGCCACAACCCATGGTAGTCAAACTACTTAATCTTGACTATTTCATGCTTTGAATTTTATGTTTATAGTTAGAGAATAAAATCTGACCAATCAGCTTAATCTTGGTAGATCATTAGATAGGTAAAGAAAATAAAGGAGCTCATCAGTTTAATCTGAGCCCTTGGATGATATAAGGTTAGAATTAGATACTTTACTTTTCAAAAGAAAAATGAATGATAAGGGTCTGCTAGCCTAAATCCACCCAAATAAAATGAAGAAAAAATGGTAGGGTAGGTAATGGGTAAGTAGAAGAAAGGTTGTTGAAGTATAAAGTTGATTGGATAAAAAACATTTATCATGCTTGATTATATTTTTCAATGTGCATGAACATTTAAGAAGGCAAAAACAATGGTATAAAAATTCATTTAATTAACTCCCCTTCATTCTTTTCATCCCTTTATTTACTAATTTTCCCATCCACAAGTAAGTTACAGTACTTAAATCCTTCAAGTCATAAAGGCTCAGAGCATTTCTCTGACTTTTAGTGGGACCAGTCCCTCGGCCTAATGACTTATGGATATCAAGTGTTAGAATTTCTATCATAAAATTAATTTCCCTTCATTACCCTAATAAAACCCCTTTTCATAAGGTTAAACTTCATTTGCCTATGAAAATTAAACAACCCCATGTTGAAATCCAATTCATTCAAAATACCCACAAAAATATTTTATCCTAAGTATGAAGTGTATGTAAATAAAGTGCACAAATATTACATGTATGCTTAATGGTATGTTCACTGCGCTCATTTCATAATAATTTCTTAACATAATACTATAATTTCCAATATATCTTTTCCTGTATATAGCTAAATCCCCTATATAAATACTACAACCCTTAGTTTAGTTATAAACTATACTTTACCCCATATCCCCAATAAATCTAATAAATCCCGTCATTAAACCCCGCCCGATCATTTAATCCCATGATTAAATCCTAATTAATCCCAAACCTCCAAGGGTTTCAATTCCTGCCCCCCCCCCCCCCAACCTATCTCATATCATCGCAACATCCTCACCCGACTACCATCCGATCATCATCACCCTCATCTAACAATCCATAGCCATATCGGGTTCACCCGATGTGCGACTGTTACCCACCCAATAAAGTGGTTTTTCCTGGCCCCATCTCTACTACGTGTCAAGCATTGGCATAGATCGGGTGACCCCTCCTAAATACCACCTCCTCCATCAAAGTGGTGCGATGGCTTAGGAAACCACCTCCCCACCAAACCTGAAAAACCACCCACTATTCATTCATAAATTACCTACAAAAAAGTGACCGTCGCTCAATAAAAAGGCTGAGAAGCCCTTTTTCGCCTTTTTCACTCATTTTCTTTGTGAACCTCTACGAACCATTGTGACACCTGAAAATGTTGAAATCACCAATTAACCTCAAATTCCACTCCTGAAGACGTTGTAAATACCCCAATCAACCTCTCAGCCTGTACCAGAGCCATTCAAACTCCTATAGCTGCCAAGAACAGCAAATTTGCAGTTAATTCACCAAATTCCAAGTATTTGAAGGCAAATTACCAGAAAACCCTTTCAATTTGAAAACATTCAGTATTTGAAGTTTTTTATTTAAGTAAAATTAATTGAAATTATTTTAAATTTAAAATTTTGTGCCCAAACCCTTCTGAAAGCTTCTAGTTTCCTTCAAAACCTTTGAATAAACTTGTAATGCCAAATTAAAATCCACAAGGACTAGATTATGGTTTCCCTTGTCGCCATGGATGTCAGACCTATCACAACTCCCATTTGGACCTTGACCACCTCCCCCTGGCAGACAAGGATTTTCAAATCAGAGACACAAGTGCATATGAAATCCTGCTCAAAATTCATTGTTTGAGTAAAGATAGATATCTGAACCATTCTGATGACATTGGCCTTTGGGACTCCAATTTGCACAAATACTAGTTTCCCCAAGTCCATATCTTTCTTGAAATTTTCCATATGTGCCATGCCTGTTACATTCCCAGCCAGAGAGCTATAATGTCCCCTGACCAAAATGTTTTGTTCACAATTTATAGCTGAATCAATTAATGAGATGTTGCAAGTCCAACCAAGTCCAAACCTAACTCCGCTCTCCATTGGGGATTTGTTAGACCTGTACACCAAGTTGACTCCCTATAGACTGGCCCAAATATTCCAAACTTTCATTGTGGAAGAGAAGCACATTCCTAAAGATTCCCCTCCATATGTTTCTACCATTTTCTCTGAAAGGGGCAAGCATATTGTGACTATGATAGCAAGTATTTTTGGATGTACCACAGATGAATTTGTTGATGAGCTCATCCTAGCCTTCATGTCTATTTTCACCCCAGGAAAGCCTTCTGCTACTTGGTACAATTATGCCCAATTCATAGCTAAAAGAATGCATGAACAATTTACTAGAACGCACAATGAAAGAGTATTCAAGTACTCATCTGTACTATACCACATGTTTTTGTATTATCAGTCAGACAGATTTCCCTTCACCCTTCAGAAGTTGGACACTAGAAGCCAACCCAGGTCTGTCATATTTTGGACACCATTATTCCACAAGTATTCATCACCATACACCTATACAGACTTCATTGACTCTTTTATCCATCCAGTCATGACCACGCTGACAAGAAGCCCTCTACCCAGGATAAGTCAAGAAATCAAAGTATTCCTCCAGTTGTCCAAGCAAAGTAAGGTGGGAGATTGGTACCTTTACCAGAACCACATTGAAATAAGAATCTATGGTTGCCAGATAGCCCCATACAAACTCCCTAAATACCTCCCCATGAGGTTATTTGCTCTAGAGTATTATATGCAAATAATGAACTCTGATGAGGTCAACTTTGTCTCAGCCAAGAAAAGAACTCAGTTCAAAGTCGAAAATCAATTAGGCCCTTTCATTTGCAATTCTAGAGAAGCAGGGTAGGAAGTAGATCAGGTTTTGCAACAAATGAAGTTCCAAAACAATTTAATGTGGAGATATGACCCTCAAGGGTTTATGACCAAACTTAGACAAAAGGTCAAATTGGGGCGTTACATTCATCACCCCATACCAAAGATAGAAAGATATGCCAATCAATCTGAGTGGTTGGAAAACACTCCCATAGACAGGGATAGTACAGAGATAGATGTTGAAAATACCTTGTGTGCTTTGGAAAGACAGTTTGATGAAAGCTCATTCCTGCGGGTACCACAGCAAGAAGCAACCATGAGTACCCCTACTATTTTGCAGACTCCTCAGAATGAGGAAAAGAACCCCCAAAAGGAACAGAGAGGGATCCTCCATTTCAGATATGGACACTTCAAATGTGTAGTATAAAGCCAGCCAGAGCAAAAGGCCAAGGCTCAATCCTATTTTAGAATAGGAAGACACAGAAGGCTCAGCAGAATTAACTAATATTGAGTTAGACATGAGCAAGGGCACAACTCAAGCTAGAGAAACACATGAACCATATGCATCAGAGACTCAGATGTTAGAAAGGTAGCTCAGTGTATAAATATCCTCATTTAGTAGACCTGTTGATAAAGATAAGGAAATTAAGGACAGGTTCAAATAAATCGAGATGAGAAATGAGAAACTGAAGGCATAGTCTTATGCACAGTATCTCAAGCTTACACCTACCAATCAAACTAGGTTGATGTCAGCTTTTGACATCAAGGAAGGAAAAATGAAAATTTCCTTCATAAAGCCAACTGTACAACAACCAAGGACATCAACAGATTTCAAGAAGATCGATTTTGAGGTATTGACAAGGGATATTCATCCCATTGACCAAACTTAATTTCAAAAACAAGTTGGAGAAATGATTTACTCCACCCTTACAAGAAAAGCCATAGCTGCCCATCAGTTGCAAAATTCATTGAATAACATCTCACCCCAGTATCAGTTGGAGAAGGCCTCCTCACAGGCCAAAGACACCAGAATCAAGTCTTTGGAAGACTTAGTGATTGAATTGGGACATGATCCCAAAGACATCAAAGCTACTTAACAACTGATCAAGAAAAACAATGATGACATTGCAACACTCAAAAAGCAATTGAAGATACCTCAACTACAACATCCCTAGACACCAGAAGTATTGGAAAGCCAAACCAGGCATGAAGAGTTGATGGACTTAGTCCTCAAACTAAATGATCAGTTAAGGGAGACAGAGAAGGAATTGGACAGTTTAATCCAATTGAAGCAAAGTGATCTTGGCACTACATCAGTGAATGTTATCCCAGCAGTCTCAACAGTTGTTCCTTCCACATTGGCAGCCTCATTGGCTCCCACAGCTCCTATGGCCACAGCACAACAGGTTTCAATAGAGTCTACATCAGCAGTAGGTACATCAGGTGAAGAAGCAGCAAAGTTGGTTAGATCTATGGAAGAAATGTCCATACAGACTATAGATATGAATAAGCTCAAAGAAAAGGTGACAAGCTTAGAAAGTGATTACAAGCTTGCCAAAATCATGCACAAAGAAGAAGTGCAAAAAACTGCCAGGATGAGTGAGAGATCGAAAGCCATGGAGAAGGACCTAACACTAAAAGAACCCCTTGGGCAAGCTAAGGAACTACTATGGGCCAATATCATTGACTCTATCAATGATATTTGGCTATCTATTCGGGTGATTTTTTAACAGATAGATTTAATAAAGATGGCTACAGAGGCCATCCAAAGAGTAAAAGGAGAATTAGGACAAATGCTAGAGGATGTTACCAGAATTATCCAGTTCCTTAACAGTAAAAATAAGTATGATCTTTAGGAATTGGAAATAAAGGACATAATAGAGACAATTTTGGAGGTGAGAAAGGTCCTCTCTAAGAGAAACTTAATGCTAAAGTTGGAGGACAAGTGTCAGAATATGCAGGTAGCCATTGACAGATTTATGGCTAAGTTTCAAATTTTGAGAGAGAAAGGGTTACCCAATCCCTTAGTGATAAATGACAAGCTCATGACATAGCGGGATTACAACAGCAAAATTAGAGAGCTAGCAAAAGAAAAAGTCAATACATCATCAATCAAGGCATTGCCAACAGACAAATTACTCTACCAAACATTTGAAAACTTGTTTTACCTCCAGCATGAGGTCAAACACTTCTTTATCAATAAGCCTAGTTTTGCCCAGTACACCGAGGCAGATGAAATATATAGGAGGATGCTAAAAATCCAATTGCTTGATGCTGAAGCATGGGAGAAATTAACTGATTTACTATAAGAAATATGTAGTAAAAAGGTTAATGTACAGCAAAAGTAAGACAACCAGGTAAAAAGATGAAGAAAAATCAACAGAGTTAAAGTGTATCAGTGTCAAAGTGTATTAGATGAAATCTAGAAGTAAAGGAAGATTCCAGCGTGAAAGATCAAACAACAAAGCAGCATAAAGGACTAACATCAAACCATAAAAGCCAGCAATACCAAAATAAAAGGGACAGCATGAAATAGTTCAATAGTTGTCTCTATATTCTTGCAAGAAGATATTTTTATTTCCTTGATTAAGTCTCAAATTAGTTTGAGATATTTTGTAATAATTTTTTGTATAAATACTTCACAATTCAAAGTATGTAGTGTGGATTCTATTAGACATTTCTATAGACTTTTTGATCAAGAAGACCCAGAAGGTTATTATATCAGTTGATGAGCCAACAAGCTAGATTGATTAATAAATAGCAGAGTATTCCAAGGATCCATGTGTTGAGTGAAATTCAGACAAGTGTTTTCATATGTTTTTGTCATTTTCTCAAAGTTATTCATAAACTTATATGTGTTTCAATCTAAATGCTATAACTGGAATAATATTTCAAAACTTGTTTAAATCACACTCTGTTTTAACAGTTAAGCATTTGATTGTTTTCTTATGATATTTAAATTAAAGAATTCTTAATTTATCTTTAGTTTATATTGCCTTCATAAATAATCCAAGTTAAAGGATTCTTAACTGCCCTTTGATTTCGATTACCCCTGCCTTCCTCATTCATTATCCGGGTTTGAGAACCCTTAACTTCTCTCTCACCGCGAGTGAAACCCTTTCACCCCTTTGTCTTAGATATCTGAAATACACACTGTTATCTTGCCCTTGGAACTCCCCTTTAGTGATTTTATCTAGTCTTGCTTCCTTATCAATTGACTCCATAGCCCAATGGTCCAAAAGACATCAATTTATCCATGTGTTTAAAGGATCCCACCACCCAATCTCAAACAAAATCAAAACCCCTTGAACAATCATAGCTAGCCCAAAGATGCCCCTCCATATGTTTCTACCATTTTCTCTGAAAGTGGCAAGCATATTGTGACTATGATATCATGTATTTTGGGTTGCGCCACAGATAAATTTGTTGATGAGCTCTTCCTAGCCTTCATGTCTATTTTCACCCCAGGAAAGCCTCCTGCTACTTTGTATAATTATGCCCAATTCATAGCTAAAATAATGCATGAAAATTTACTAGAATGCACAATGAAAGAGTATTCAAATATCCATATGTACTATAACACATGCTTTTGTATTATCAGCCAGACAGATTTCCCTTCACCCTCCTGAAGTTGGACACTAGAGGTCAGCCTAGGTCTGTCATATTTTGGACACCATTATTCCACAAGTATTCATCGCCATACACCTATACAAACTTCATTGACTCATTTTTCCATCCAATCATGACCATGCTAACAGGAATACCTCCACCTAGGATAAGTCAAGAAATCAAAAGATTCCTCCAATTGTCCAAGCAAAGTAAGGTGGGAGATCGGTACCTTTACCAAAACCACACTGAAATAAGAATCTATGGTTGCTAGCTAGCCCCATACAAACTCCCCAAATACCTCCCCATGGGGTTATTTTATCCAAAGTATTATAGGCAGATAATGAACTCTGATGAGGACAACTTTGTCTCATCCAAGAAAAGAACTCAGTTCAAAGTCAAAAATCAGTTAAGCCCTTTCATATGCAATTTTAGAGAAGCAGGGCAGGAAGCAGATAAGATTCTGCAACAAATGAAGTTCCAAAACAGTTTCATGTGGAGATATGACCCTCAAGGGTTTATGACCAAACTTAGAAAAAAGGTCAAATTGGGGCCTTACATTCATCACCCCATACCAAAGATAGAAAGATATGCCAATCAATCTGAGTGGTTGGAAAACACTCTCATAGACAGGGAAAGTATAAAGGTAGATGTTGAAAATACCTTGTGTGATTTAGAAAGACAGCTTGATGAAAGCTCATTCCTGCAGGTACCACAACAAGAATAAACCATGAGTGCCCCTATTGTTTTGCAGACTCCTCAGAATGAGGAAAAGAATCCCAAAAGGAATAGAGAGAGAGCCTCCTATTCAGGTATGGACACTTTAAATGTGCAGTATAAAGCCAGCCAGAGCAAAAGGCCAAGGCTCAATCCTATTTCAGAACGAGAAGACACAGAAGGCTCAACAAAAGTAACTAATAATGAGTTAGACATGATCAAGGGCACAACTCGATCCGGAGAAACATAGGACCCATTTGCATCACAAACTCAGATGTTAGAAAGCCAACTCAGTGTAGAAGTCTCCTCATTTAGTAGGCCTATTGATAAAGATAAGGACATTAAGGACAGGTTGAAAGAAATCAAGATGAGAAATGAGAAACTAAAGTCTTATGCATAGTATCTCAAGCTTACACCTACCAATCAAACCAGGTTGATGTCATCTTTTGACATCAAGGAAGGAAAAATGCAAATGTCCTTCATAAAGCCAACTGTACAACAACCAACGACATCAACAAATTTCAAGAAGATCGATTTTGAGGTATTGGTAAGGGATAGTCATCCCATTGACCAAATTTAATTTCACAAACAGGTTGGAGAAATGATTTACTCCACCCTTACAGGAAAAGCCATAGCTGCCCATCAGTTGCAGAATTCATTGAATAACATCTCAACCCAGTATCAGTTGGAAAAGGCCTCCTCACAGGCCAAAGATACCAAAATCAAGTCTTTGGTAGACTTAGTGATTGAATTGGGACATGATTGCAAAGACATCAAAGCTAATGAACAAATGATCAAGAAAAAGAATGATGACATTGCAGCACTCAAAAAGCAATTGAAGATACCTCAATTGCAACATCCCCAGACACAGGAAGTATTGGAAAGCCAAACCAGGCATGAAGAGTTGATGGACTTAGTCCTCAAACTAAATGATCAGTTAAGGGAGACAGAGAAGGAATTGGACAGTTTAATCCAATTGAAACAAAGTGATCTTGGCACTACATTAATGAATGTCATCCCAACAGTCTCAATAGTTGTTCCTTCCACATTGGCAGCCTCATTGGCTCCCATAGCTCCTATGGCCACAACACAACAGGTTTCAACAGAGTCTACATCAACAGCAGGTACATTAGGTGAAGAAGCATCAAAGTTGGTTAGAGCTATGGAAGAAATGTCCATATAGACTACAAAGATGAATAAGCTCAAAGAAAAGGTGACAAGCTTGCCAAAATCATCCACAAAGAAGAAGTGCAAAAAACTGCCAGGATGGGTGAGAGATCGAAAGCCATGGAGAAAGATCTAAGACTACTATGGGCCAATATCATTGAATCTGTCAATGATACTTGGCCATCTATTCAGATGATTTTTGAACAAATAGATTTCATAAAGATGGCTATAGAGGCCATCTAAAGAGTAAAAGAAGAATTAGGACAAATGCCAAAAGATGCTACCAGAATTATCCAGTTCTTTAACAGTAAAAATAAGTATGAGCTTCAATAATTGGAAATAGAGGACATAACAGAGACAATTTTGGAGGTAAGAAAGGTCCTCTCCAAGAGAAACTTAGTGCTAAACTTGGAGGACAAGTGTCAGAATATGTAGGTAGCCATTAACAAATCTATGGCTAAATTTCAATTTTTGAGAGAGAAAGGGTTACCTAGTCCCTTAGTGATAAATGACAAGCTTGTGACACAACAGAATTACAATAGCAAAATCAGAGAGCTAGCAAAAGAACAGGTCAATACATCATCAATCAAGGCATTGCCAATAGGAAAATTACTCTACCAGACATTTGAAAACTTGTTTTACCTCTAGCATGAGGTAAAACACTTGTTTATCAATGAGACTACTTTTTCCAAGTATACCGAAGTAGATGAAATATATAGGAGGATGCTAAAAATCCAATTACCTGATGCTGAAGCATGGGAGAAATTAACTCATTTACTGTAAGAAATATGCATTAAAAAGATTAATGTACAATAAAAGTAAAAGAGCCAAGTAAAAAGATGAAGACAGATCAGTAGAGTTAAAGTGTATCAGCGTCAAAGTGTATCAGATGAAAGCCAAAAGTAAATGAAGATTCCAGTTTGAAAAATCAAACAACAAAGCAGCATAAAGGGCTAACATCAAACCATAAAAGCCAGTGGTACCAAAATAAAAGTGATAGCATGAAACAATTCAATAGTTGTCTCTGTCTTCTTGCAAGAAGATATTTTTATTTCCTATATTAAGTCTCAAATTAGTTTGAGATATTTTGTAATAATTTTTTGTATAAATACTTCACAATTCGAAGTATGTAGTGTGGATTTTATTAGACATTTCTATAGACTTTTTGATCAAGAAGACCCAGAAGGTTATTGTATCAGTTGATGAGCCGGCAAGGATGAATTGATTAATAAAGATCAGATTGTTCCAAGGATTCATGTGTTGAGCAAAATTCAGACAAGTATTTTCATGTGTTTTTGTCATTTTCTCAAAGTTATTCATAAACTTATATGTGTTTCAATCTAAATTCTATAACTGGAATAATAGTTCAAAACTTGTTTTAATCACACTATGTTTTAACAGTTAAGCATTTGAATGTTTTCTTCTGATATTTAAATTAAAGAATTCTTAATTTATCTTTAGTTTAGAATGATTTCATAAATAATCCAAGTTAAAGGATTCTTAACTTCCCTTTGATTTCAATTATCCCTGTCTTCCTTGTTCATTATTCGGGTCTGAGAACCCTTAATTGCTCTCTCACCCCGAGTGAAACTCTTTCACCCCTTTGTCTTAAATATCTGAAATACACTCTACTATCTTACCCTTGGAACATCCCCTTTAATGAGTTTATCTAGTCTTGCTTCCTTATCAGTTGACTTCATAGCCCAATGGTCCAAAAGACATCAATTTATCCATATGTTTAAAAGATCCCACCACCCAATCTCAAGCAAAATCAAAACCCCTTGAACAATCATAGCTAGCCTAAAACATCTTAACTAAAACAAAGTTAAAACTTAAAGAGAGAGCCCTCTCTGAGCATCAGGAAGGCTAGGTCCTAATCTCCAAAAGTGGATAGTGTTTACCTTTGGTTTTTCCTTCTTATTACTTCAAAGGAATTATCAAAGTGATAACATATGCTATAGCCTCTTTGGCAAACCCCTACAACTATGTAGCAGTTATGTTATGTAGATTATATGGGCTACCCAATAATACTAAGTTTTCCATAGAATGGATTCCTCTAATTGATGCATGTGTTAATTCCCACATCATGAATTGGCCCTCCATCCTATCTGATAACCTAGCCACCACCATTACCAAATATTGACAAAAGAAAGCCTCCTCTTAAGATAACCTCCCTCCGTTCTACTTTAGTGCCTACATTATGGATGTTATCTATTTTTACACGACATTTCCAACCATGGGTTGGAAATGGACCTTACAAGACCCCTACCCAATCCATCTCAGTCATAAACAAATATGGGAATCACATTACATACCTCACTTCTATAAGATATTTCATGTTGTTGTGTTGCCCCTACATAAAAAAAAATTCAATAAGAAAGCCCCCAGGTTTTCCCAAGAAGCTGCAACAGACATGTTTACTGTTGGCAAATATTTCATTGAAGAATTGTTCACCTATATTAGGTTTTTTGATAGCATAGGCAATCCACATGTTCTTCCTTTATATGTTTTTGATAAACTATTAGCAAGAGAGATTGCCTACTAGACCATGGGAAAAGGCCTAACTAAAGTTCTCAAAGACAACAAGAAGTCATTATGGCCCTCTTTCCCTATCAAGTGTGGTTCTCTTGCTTTAGCAAATTTTGTTCATGCTACTAAAGAATCAACACATATGGAAGCCCTCAGGCTTCATACATTTCCTAAGAGGCAATTTGATCTAAACAAAGTGGGATACAATGTCACTAATGGAGTAAAGCTCAAGCCATACAACCATTAAGATAAATATTTTGAAGACTTGTTACAATCGGATGTATCCTTCGAACAAGCGTTCAAATGGGCAAAGGCGAATCTGAAACCTAAAGATTTTCAAACCTTTCGTGGATTTAGAAATGAGAAGCTCCAAGTGATCCCAATGCATTTATCAAAGCCCAAGGATAAGCCTACACAAAGTGTCACTGTTGATAGTGAAGGTCATAGTTCTCGAGTACACTCTCAGGTAAACACTGAGAAGACACCAGACACAGGGAAACCCCAAGACACAAATAACACAACTGAGTCCAAAGGAAGTTAGATGAGAAACAAGTGATGAAAACCTCGACTACAGAGATTAGTTCAGAGTTCAAAGGCAGTAGTTTGGAGCATGAGTGGGATCAGTTTAATCAGAAATTACAAGGCACTCTTAAAGCGACAAATATCGAAGAAACAATGGAATGTAAAACTCCTCTAAATGTTCATAAGGATACGGAGCCCAAGTCTATCGCTGAATATTCCAAGCTTATAAAGGAACAAGTGAAAACGTCCTAGGATATTGAAATTATCCCTGCTCTACCCACATTAGAAATTGTTTTGAAAGTAACTAAAATACCTCCACTTAATGTGTTCTATAGCCCTCTCCACAAAGTTGTAGTAAGAAGGAAGATAAAAAGGAGAAGGGTAGACACACCTGAATTCCTACCTAGAAATAAGCCGATGGACGTTATTTGGAAGGACATTCCTTTCAATCCAGCCGAGAACTTGACTAGACTATCACAATTCACAGGAGCATACACATCAGCCAATATGGACAAGGCTATTGAAGTCTATACTTTGTTAAGGGAAAAAGAGGAGAGGATTGCACAGCAAGACATGGAGGTCCTAAAAATAATCCATGAATCGATATATCAACCAAAAACATGCAACTCCAAGAAATGCACAAAGCCATTGAAAGATACAAGGATGTTCCCACTACTGAGGAGTGTATTATAGATGCGCTAGAATTAAATTCCCTTCTGGTTAAAGAGTAGGATTATTTATGCCAAAAGATGTGATGCATTACTTCATCTGACTACTAGTGACCAGTTGATAGATAAGGCAATCGGCCAGAGAACTAAGTTTAACGATTTAAACACTAGAATCTTTGAGTTCATCGAATGGCATGAAACAGAAGATGGAAGGAAATCCAATCTACCTGAGATTGAGGAAATTCATAAAGACATTCTCTTCATGGATTGGGATGCAAGGATCAAATAGGCCGAGCTAGCAGTCGCAAGGGTAGCTGAGGTATCAAAGAATATCATCAAGGCAGTGAATCACACCCTGTTTGCCACCAATATCATTAAAGAAGGCAATCTGAAAGAAATGCCTGATTTAAATGCTCTGTATAAAAGCTGGCAAGAAAAGGCAGGGACTCAAAGAGAGGCAATTACAAAATTGACCACGATCGACCGGGATTCATATTGGCAGTATCTTGTTAAGCCACACAACCATATTATGGCTCTCAATCATTCCATTCATATGACTCAACGAATGTTGCCACCACTCACTGATACGATCTTCACAGGAAAACTCATGACACATTTTGGGGCAGCTCCTCAAATTCAACCAATGACCAATATTTGTGATTTAAAGGACAAGCTGGCAGACAACAAGTCATCCTCTTAGTTTTGTTCATTTAACCTCTGTTTATTTTTGGAGTTAGTTACCTAGTTAGGAGGAAGGTTGTTTGAAACCTCCTCAAATTTTGTATAATCTATTTTTGCACATTATTTAGAATAGTATTTATACCCTTCTCATGCATTTAGAGAAGGGTCCAAAATTTTATTAAAAAACATTTGCAAAGAATGCTATTGTAAGTTTGTGAATGCTTTGGTGAAATTATGGAACATGATCATTTCTTTTAGATATCAGACTACTTTCCTTTGTTGATGCACTATTGTATTCTTGGGAGACAATTTGATTTGAAGAAAGAAGTTGGTTTATGTCATTTGTCAAATGAGCAAGACTTCACACAAATGGTACTATTATCTTGTATGATTGATTCTGTTTATATTTAATTAGTGGCAAAACTTTACTTTCATGAATTATATGTGAGATTTATTGTTTTTGTTAAGCGTTAATTGCACTTTTGTATGATGCCTAGCTGAAATTGTGATTTTCATATATAACTCATCATATATGCAATATATTTTATAAATTTCTTTGACTAACTATTTATTCAAAGGAATTATCTTTATACGTTATCATCTCTATTTAGTTTTGTTCAATCTTTATTATCACATGCTAAGCATATATCTTTGTAGATTGCATACCACACACAAATACCTAGGTTTATATTAGAATAAGTTTGTTAGAGAATTGCATCATAGAATAGTTCATTTAGATTATCATTATTCTATTGCAAATACTCATGAACCACCCACTCTCAGCTTAAAACCCATTCTGGGAAGCTGGTCCCATTATCCCCAGTCGGAGCCACCACTTTAAACAAAAAAGGAGTTGTCTTAAGGTCTAGACCGGGTGGTTATTCCCCATGTTTCAATAGCAGAATTCTGAGGCCGCAACACGTTCGCAAGTAGGAATATATCTAGATTCGAGAAGAATTTTTCGACGACAGAGCGCAAAGGTCTGGCTATGGTATACGCGCTCAAGAAGTTTAGGCACTACTTGCTAGGAAGACACTTTAAGATGCATACAAACCATTCTGCATTGAAGTCTTTGGTGAACAAGCCTATGTTGGGGGAGGGGGGAGGGTAATATGCAGATGGATGTTACTATTTCAAGAATATGATTTTTGAAGTAATTGTAAAACTAGGAGGATTAAATGCTAGACCAGATCACCTATCGCACATTGAAACAGGAGAGGAGCCTACTAATTTGGAGGAAGGACTACCTAACACATAGCTCTTTGTAGTGCGCATCGCAGACAACCACTTTGAAGATATTATACACTTCCTAACGATGGGAATGGGTCCATAAGAATATAATAGCCAATAAAAGAAGGAAGTGGTGGTGTGTGCGACAGGATTTTCTGTCATTGCAGGACACTTGTACAAAATGAGATCAGATGAAATATTGTGACGTTATGTGCTAGAATTTGAACAAAAAAGCATCCTCGCTGAGGCTCATGGAGGAGTCATGGGAGGACATTATGCGGGCAAGGCAACAACACAGAAGATTCTACGCATTGGGTTGTGGTGGCCGACACTGCATAGGGATTCAAAATCATATTGTAGAGCATGCGATGCATGCCAAAGGACTGGCAAACCTCGTGGAGGGATGACCTATTGTTGAATATGCAGATATCGTTACAGCCCTTCGAGAAGTGGGTGATTGACTTTGTGGGACCAATTCAGCCTCCAGGAAAGAAGACGGGTGCACATACATCATCACCGTGACTGAGTACTTAACCAAATGGTCAGAGGCGCATCCTGTGAAGGAATGTACAAGCATAACAACAACAAAATTCATCTTTGAGTATGCACTGACAAGGTTTGGTTATCAAAAAATTTTAATGAGCGATCACGGTACGCATTTTCTTAATGAGATGATCAACGCGATGATGAAGGAATTTTAGGTTTACCATCATAAGAGCACACCATATCACCCGCAGTCTAATGGAATGGTAAAATAATTTAATAAGATACTGGAAAACACACTGACGAAGGTTTGCAATACATAAATAAATGACTGGGATGTGCGCATACCCGCGGTGCTACGGGATTACAGAACAACTTGTAAGACGTTGACTGGAAAAACGCCTTTCAGGTTGGTTTATGGCATTGAAGTTGTGATGCCAATTGAATACATCGTACCTAGTCTACGCATTGCGGCATTCACAAGAATGGTGGATCACAGAGCCATGGAAGAAAGGCTCATGCAACTGGCAGAACTAGAAGAAGATAGGTTTCTCGCTGGATTCCATCAGCAAGTTCAAAAGGAATGTGAAAAGGCATGGCACGATCGGCACATCAAGCTGCACACCTTCAAGGTAAATGATTTAGCATTATTATAGGACAACAATTTTGATAAATTTCTAGGAAAATTTCAGATGCATTGGTTAGGGCCCTATGTCATCAAGGAGATTACCGATGGTGGAGCAATTCATTTGGTAAAGTTGAATGGAAAGCCATTCCCAGGAAGGGTGAATGGTAGCTGATTGAAGCCATACACCGAGGATCCGGCCAGATGACTATATGATGTAAACACAGTCTTAGCACTCCAGGCAGCTGAAAGGAGGCGCGGGACTATAAACTACACTGCCCGAGTTTTACAGCTGCACGATTGGGGTACTGCGTGGAATGGAGGATTGTCACAATGTCAATAGAAGTGCGAGGGGAGTTGTGCTATTAAAGGAGAGACTGCGCAGGTTAGCCGTAAAGTGACTGTTATGGTCACTGTTCATGACTTGACAGTGGGAAAATGGCTCAATGGAGTGGGGGGTGGCAGTTAAGTCAGAATTTAAGAGCAAGATCTTTAAAAATATGATGCCACTCTTACATTTATGAACCGATTTTGGGGGGAAGGGTCGGATTCAAATTCGAAAATGCCTATAAATTACAGATGGCTAACCAATGAAAAACACTAGGCATTTTGGGAATTGAGGTGTTGAGCCATCAGGTGTGCATGAACCTTGATTATTTTGAGGCTTTGGTAGCGAGTGCAGTGTTTGAGAAATTGCCGAAGGAGACTCAGGAGCTTTTAACTGGCATTATGTCGCCACCCGTGGAGACTGCAAGTGTTGGGGAAGCCACGATAGCTAAAGGAGCTACCCTGGAGGTAGCAAGTGCAGAGGTACCTGTAGAAGTACACAAATTGCCAAGGTCACCCAGGCCGAGGCCTACGCCACCCAAAGAAGGTCCCAAGATGAAGAAGGATAAGCAGAAAGCAACATAGTCGATGCGTGAGTCACCAAGGAAACACCAAAATAAAGACAAGGCTACTGCACACGAGAAGGCCAAGGTAGTGGACCTCACCCAACGAGGACATAAAGGATGTCAGTGTGGGAATAGAAGACATTGACATGGGGACAAAATATGTTGATGTTGAGGGGGTAGAACCTATCTCCAAGTTGCCACCATATATCCCTCCGCGTTGAGGCAAGGTGAGGGTACCGAAAGACATCGACGAGAACAAAATCACACTGTTCACTTTGTTGCTACCAGACAAAATCACATTCGAAGGACAACGCTTGACGTGTATCCCCCTTTTAAAGTTGGAGGACTAGGATTTAGCAGATATAGAGTGCTTTCGCTACTTGGCGACTGATACATTCATGCACTGCGTCTTCTATAAAGACTCTAGTGTGACCGCGTTGGAACCAAGAAAGTGGATAAAATGGGTGGAGAAGGCATGATTGTTGAACCTACTATGGGTGCCACATTACAACCGCGCACCCATAACTTTGATAGTGATCAATACGTTGTTATGCTTGGTGTGCGATGGGTGCCTATTGTTAGGATATCTGATACCAATCACTGACATGATGATCCACATGATCACCTTGCTCCTGCACTTAGGTTTGAATCCAGCCATGGAATTTGGAGGAAATTAGGTTGAGCGTGACCTCGCCGAACGTATGAAGGATAATTTCAAGCTTGCCAAGAAGCTACGAGGCTACTCCATCTCCAGCATAACCGATCCCGTGGTTAAAGTAGCCATTCAAATTTTGGCAGGGAAGATTATGAGGAAGCGTTAGGCAGATGAAGTGTCGGCACCAATGTTTTCTTTATCAGCCCAGTGTGCAGAGGGCGTACAATTTAACTAGGCACACTACCTCTACAAAGAGTTCCTCGCAAACTACAGAGAAGCACAAAATCAAAGCAAGAATTTCCACTACGCATGGTTGCCATTGTCGATTGTACTGGTTGCGTGGGACTTGCCGAAGGACATTCAGTTTCCCTTGATTACATCGGAGATGCCAGAAGCAGTGAATTTCACTTTGCTCTAGGCCACAAATGACCCCCAAAGGATCAAGGACAGTAAGATATTCTAGATTCTTATGGAATCAAGCATTTGCATCACCATCAACCACAATCTGTGGCTCTCACTGATTGTCTTTGAGCAGTTGTTCGAGTATGTGGATTTCATGGCAAACTTCCATTGTGTGTCCATCAAAGCACGGAAGGACCCCGCACAGAAATGGTATGATCTTCCATACCTGGTGACGGATGACGCAATCATTTCAATTCTAGAGATTTGGCCCACAAAGTGGTGCAGGGCCTTAGACTTATCAACTAGAATAGTAAGTATGTCGCAAAGCAGAAGAAGGAAGAGGCTAGGTTAAAGATGGAGTAGTTGGCCAAAAAAAGAAGAAAGGAAGCTGAGGACAAATTCAAAGCAGAGAGTGCAACCAAAATGCAGGAAAGAGGAGAGGAGGAAGCGGATGACCACGATTCCAATATGAGTCAGAAGTCGCCTTCTCCATAAACAGATGAGGAGGAGGAGCACTCAGAGCAGGGAGGAGCGGACCCGGAGATTACTCCATTCCAGGTTAAGCGCACATAGGAGCAGGAGAAAATAGGGCCACGGAAGAAGTCCAAGGCCAACAAATCGTCCCTAGACCCAATCACCTTGACAGAGGGTGATTTGAATGATATCGGTGATCAAGTGAGGGATGCAACCGCGACACTACTACAACAGTTTGAGCAGCAGTAGAAACAGGCCTTGGTTGCCATTCAAACGGGTCTACATGAGTTGCAGATCCAGGTGACTCAAGTGCATAGCACTGTAGGGCGAGGCAACGTGGCGTCAAGTAGTTTGGCACCGGAAACCTCATACGTAGCAGAGATGGTCCATACAATGGATCCCCAAGTTGTCAAGCTGTTGAATGGAGCATTGACCGCAAAAGTAGAAGCTGACAGGGCCACTCTCAGTGCCATCAAACAAGTTGGGTTAAACTTGGCTGCGCTTCCAAGTGAAGCCCTTGACACCCAACTGGATGGTGTGATCGCAAAAATACGAGCTCGGGAACAGTGCGCCTTGAACATTATCACAAGAAGAAGGTGAAAATTGCTTAGATTTTTGCTGAAAAATTGTCCACGATTGATCTTCTTAAGAAGATCATAGAAAAGAATGAGCGCACAACAGTTGTGGTGGCTAAGGCATGCCAGACTTTTCCAGATCTGAACATCCCCAAATATGTGCCAGTCGACGCAAGGATTCAGATGCTTGCTACAGGTGCGTGTGAGGCATGAACAAAGCTGGCTAAGGTTCAATTAGAAGTGAACCTGAAGATCACGGAACTTGAGTTGAGGGCCCAACCTTCGACTCCACCAAAGGTTAGAGAGCAGCGCGCGACTGCTGTAAAATATGTCATTGCAGCTATTGACACTGCTGTGAAGGATTGCACTGCTACCTTTGATCAGGAGCTCGAATTAGTGACCAATATGTAGGAATATCCCAACCTGCAAAGACTAGAAATTGAGGCACGAGAGCTGCATCAGAATTACGATGAGGTCAAAGTGACGACATGCACCATCGCCATCACGCAGAGGTTGGAAAAGCTACAGGAAGCAAAGGCCCTAAAGGAATAGATGAATGCAGCTCAACGCAAGGAGGTAGTAGTAAAGGCCATATTGGGCCCTTGGCTAGAGGAAGCCTATGTAATCAATGTTTCCATTGAAGGGAATTTTCCTAGACAGCAGGCGACACAACAGAAAATACAGGCAGGCAGTGCAGAGCCAAAGACAGAGCAGCTGGTCGAGCAGGTTAAGCACGCGGAAACGTAGTGTATCGCCGAGGTTGCAGTCGTACAGGTGGATCTAGGAGGTCTTCACGACAAGATCTCCAAACTGACCGAGTGACTTGGGGCAAGTCACCAAATTTGCGTTGGGGGCCTATTGGGAACGGGTCCTCTAGGGTTAATTTTGGGGTTAAAAGCCCAAGTTTTGGGGCTAAAGGACCAAGTTTTGTATAAAGAATGTAAAGTCTCCACATTTTGTGGTCGTGGAGCATGAAGATGTAAATATTCAAAAAAGGTTTTTACCCTTAGTTTAGATAGCTTAGGTCGGCTTGATGAGATCCTCCCTTGGTCCGCGGGGCATGGGAATGTATCAAAAGGGAGTCTTAGAAGAATCTAAGGCGGTTTTTAATAGATTTCTAAGTAAGTTTTGGGTCTGTGAGGGCTAAGAGTGAAGAGTCTTAGTGTAGGTGGAGGTTCTGCAGCAAGTGCGTAGAGGCCTAGGGTAGAAGTCCACAACTGAGTGACTGGACCCCTGCAGTTGTGTGCGCAGGGCAATTAGAGTCTATATTGGAGATTTGAACCATCAATAAAGAGAATTATTCTGGAGATATCTATGTATGAGATATTTTACTTCAGTTATAAATGTTTGCAATTATGTTATGTTGAATACTAGGTTTACGAATGAATACTATATTGATGCGCGAATCTATGTGTTTTACTTTGTCATATGAACGCAAGTAAGAATATCTGTTTACGTGAAGATAATCATAATTCAAGTTGAAGTTTACTAATACTTAATTTAATCTTGGTAGACACAGAAGTAAGGGTAATTACAGAGGCGAGTAAGCGTCTAAATTGACTATTTAGGGTCCATGAAGGATGATCGAAGGCTTTCGTGAAGGTTTTAAAGACGAATAAGAGAAGTAATTTGATAAGCCCTAAAGGGCTTATAGGTCTGCGTGAAGGAAGGCTTAGGGTATACAACTGACATCACAACCATCTCAGGGTGCAGAAACTTGGTTCTTGCATCACCCCATACTACTTTGGGTGAGACTTCAGTATGCGCTCTGCAGATTGATGCCGAAAGGGACAGTAGTGTAGGCCTTTTCTTGGGTAATTAACGTTGAACCTAGGTTAGGGCCCATCAATCCAACACAAAGTTTATAGCAAAATGAGGTAAATCTTTGTTTTCAAATTAAATTGAATTGAGGTTTGTTGATTTTAATGTGTTGTGCCGACATAGTGGAGGATGTTTACCTTGAAGTAGAACAAATTGACTTAGGAAGCAATCAACAGGACTAATGGTGTTGATTTTAACAACAAGAAGGTCTACAACAACAAAGGGATGACAACAGTGAGAAGGATTTTGCAATATCAATTGTGTGTTCAAGTGAAGATTGAACACAGGGGTAATGGTATTTTGTTTTCACTTAATTATGGATTAATTGTTGATTACAAGTAGCAACGATGGATGTTTGTAGTTGAGGATGATCACAAGGAACCTTATAGTATAAAGTGAGGAAGAACAACAAAGTTCTCAGAGGAAGAAGGCGAGTAAATTGCATGCAAAAGCTAGAAGAGAAGAGAGTTCTCATATGAAGATTCAGAGGAAGGAGTCAACAAAAGTACTGGGAGAATACTCGGCATGGAAGAGTTTAGTATGGTATTTATAAACAGTTTGAGGGAGTCATCTTGTTGCAGTGGCTTGTGTGCAACTCATAGTGAGTAGGGAGAAGCTCATAGAAGAAGTAGATTTATGACCACTAATATTCATAGTAAAGGTTCAGATGAAAGCCATAGTAGATCAAGTCAAGAAAAACTTGATAGAGAAGTAGCTGAAATTAAATTATAGTTAGAGATGTTGAGAGGACTGCTACAGAAAGATGAGGAAGACCAAGGTTATAGATGGACTCTCTGGAAGAAAGTAAAATGAAATTTGTTGCAGGTGAAGTTTACATAGAGATAAAATTCTTAGTTAATGGAGAAAATCAATGATACTGAACGTAAGATAGACGCTCAGTTGGAGGAAAAATTGAAAGGATTTGAGTTGTAGTAAAGGAAATTTTTTCAAGAAAAAGTTCTTTGTGAACTTAAACAAGGAGTAAACCTTGAAGATAGAGAGAATGATAATGCTGAAAGGAGACTAGTTGAAAGTGTCATGGGCCATTTGGAAATGTAAGACCATTGTGAAGAAAATTTTGATGAGAGACTAGTTGAGAGTCTCACAAGTTGTCTAAACAATCAACATATGGTGGTCAAGCTGTTAATGGAGGATACAGGCCATGATTATTTTTATTTTAACAATTAGTGTATGAATAAAGGGGTTGTTCCAAATGAAGGACAAAGCATTCATTTTTTTATATGCAGAGAGGAGAAACAATCACTAAGTGTTATTATACAGGTTGGAAGGAAGACACAGGATAGTCAAGATGAATACTATGTGCCATAGGAAAATGCAGCCATGGAAGAACAACCTAAGGGTGATGAACACATGTGTGTGGATATTAATGAGGGTGTTTTTATAATGTATGAATTAGATGAATATTTTATGGGAATCTTGGAAGATTTAGCATTTCATGCAGAGAAGGTGAGAAAGAGACAGTGTAAATTTATACACCAAAAAAATGATCCATCCTTGGAGAGGATGACACTGATGAACAAGATGTTGATGAGAGGCTCATTGGGAGTCTCACATATTATTTGGAGAATGGAGATAAACATGAAGGAATGGTGCCAGAGACATCAAATGAGCCTGCAAGGCCTTATGATTTTAAAAATGACAATTTGAGTGTGAATGCAGGTTTAGCAAAGAATGGGGAAATATTTGGAGATTGTTACAAAAATAAAGAAAAATAGACAGAATTTGAACTTTTTTATAAATGGAGAAGTTTAAGAAATTTTTGTGCCAAGTATTGAAGTTGAACATGATCATAAATCAGAGATGAGGAAGGACAAGCGGAAGCTAATTTCTATTCTAGAGAAAGACGAAGTGCTTGTAAGGTGTGAAGTTGAACTACAGTTGTTGGAGAAGTTGATGGAAGAGGATAAAAATGGAGAAGAGCATTTATACATGTCTAATAACATATATATGTATACTGCACTCGAAGAAACCAATGTAGAATGTGATGAACAATTTCCTTTTGTTAATACAAATTTTGAAATTGATTTTTTAGAAAAGCGGCTAGCAAGAAATATAGAATATAGCAGCTGTTGAAATTCTACAGATTTGGGTGAGGAGAGGAACGATATGCAATAGTTAGAGGGAAAAAATAGTATGTTTCATCAAGGAGACATTGATATCTTTTCTAAAGGGCGGAAAGAGGAAATACATACAAGTGTCTTAAACAACTATGGAGGAATGAAAGACAGATTTTCCATGAAGGAAACATAACAACTACTAGAGAGGAGCAAAGATCAACCCCAACATAGATAAAACATCTTCAAGGAAGATAGATGAATGGAGTACTTAGCTTCAACCACCAAGATGTTAGTAAGGGATAGCAATTAATTCCATCCAGGAAATAATGGTTTGAGCCAAACAGAGGATAGGTTGGATGTGGAAATAGAGAAAACAAGGAAGTTGATGTTGAAGAAGCCTCATCATAAGAGGTATGCAGGGCAGAGGAGAATAAAGGACAACATGTTGTTGATGGTAGAGAAAGTTTTCATCAACAAAGAAGGAGGAAGACTACAATAGGAGAAAATAGTAGAGTGGAGGCATGACAAGGAGAAGGACCAGCTACGACATAAAGCTTTGGATTGAGGAAGATTCGCATGGTCGAGAGACCATAAGTATATTCACCTTGGGAGTCTAATGCAGGTGCGTAGACCAAGCACAAGATGTGAGAGTTTGGACAAGAGCTTACTAATGTGATGGGATGGACACATGGTAATGCTACGAGGAATTTTTAAATATTTTGCAAGAAATTGTAAATATTTACATTAGGAAGTGAGTTTTGATTTTTAGAATAAATTGGAGCGGTTATTTTCTAATGTAAATAATAGTTTTCAGTTTATCTTATTTTGTAGAGAAGGGGAAACGATTCACCCTTTGTGACTCTTGGTTGTCATGATCAATTTATTTTGGGAAACAATAAAAAAAGAGTGTTTGGAGAGGAAAAAGAAGAGAAGAGAAGCTTCAGAGAGAGGAGAAGAGAGGAACTCATTGTTTCTTTGTGTAACTAGAGTTCTACGTTTTTGTAGATGCCTATACATTTAATATGTGTGAACAAAATATATTTTTGTGTGAATGGTGTAATAAACAACAATTTAGGGTTGTAAGTGTTAGAAAAAGTAACTATGTTCAGTCTTCAATAATGTACTTGAGTCATTATGTAATGTACTTGTCAAAATAATAAAGAAAGGAATTTTTATTATTATTGTGACTTATTAAAGCATGGGTTTTATGCTTGGGTCACTATGGTTCATGTCAAAGTCCAAATTGAGGGCTTCTAGGATTTATTCTGAGTCTATATAATTATTATACATTTAAAGAGACCCTTCTTGGGCTTTTGAATCATGTAAAAAGGTTTAGTATTGAGTCAAATATGAATTATGGAACCTCCACACCATGTCGGCCTAAGGGAAGATCAAGATGGCCTAAGACCCTATTCAGCCCCATAAGAAGCCTATAAAAGGAAGGACATCGAATTCATTTGGACCATCACTTCTCATCAAGTTCAAATTCTCTCTACTGGGCAGAAGTGCGAAAATATTGTTGTTGGGCGAAAGTGAGAAGTCAGTAGCTGAGAAAGTCTGTTGTCGGGAATCTGAAGTGAATGCAAGTTTGGGTGAGGCCAAGGAGTCAAGGAAAATCAAAATTTTGGTGGCAGTCTCTTTCAGTTTTTTTCTCTGGATTGGGAGATCGAAGTCTTCGAAGCTGGACTATTGTTGGAAGCTGTTAGCTACTGCAAGTTGTTGCATAGTTGAAGTTTTTGGGAAGAGGTTAATCTTCTAGAGGCTAACTTGGTGTGGAGGGAAGGTTTGGTCTTGGGCTAGGGTGAAGAGTCTCAAAGAATACTATTGAAAGGAATAATTACTTTGGCTAGTTTCCCCTCAAGGGTGGTTTTTCCCTAGCATGTGCCTACATCTTGTGTTCATTGTTTTATGTGTTGTTTCTTTTGGTAATTACTTGATGAACTAAAGAAAGAATATATAAAGAATCATAATAATAAGAAACATCACAAGTAATTATCAAGATCAATAAAATCTTTATTTCCTTTATGATTTTCCAACATGGTATCAGAGCTTTGGTGAAGGAAAGGAGAAAAAAGGCAGATATACTCATAGGTAGTATCTCAGGGAAGGATTTTATCATATTTAAGGAAGATGTCTAACTCTAGCAAGGGTGAGAACAAACTTGAAGGAACTTCCAAATTTAGATCCTGGAGGAATAGGATTGACCTAATCCTTGAGAAGAACAAGGTGTGGGATTTGGTAAAAGGAAATGTAAAGAAGCCTGTAGAAGAAGCCAGTGATGTCGACAAAGCGAAGTTCCGAGATTTAGAATTGGTGGCTATGACTCTAATGGTAGAAAGGATAAAATACAATCTTGTCCCATTCATAACTAACATTGATTATGCTCACGAGATGTATGAAGCCTTGTCGAATTTTTTCACTATTAAGAACATTGGTCAAGTAGCATGTACGAAGAATGAGCTAAGGACTATGAAGATGTCTAAAGAAGACATTGTGGAAACCCTCTTTTTGAAGATAGCTAGACTCAAGGATGATCTCTTGGCCATTGATCTAGAAAAATATAAGTATCTCATGCCTTTTCAGGTTTTGGTTCATGTATTCATTTATTTTTTATTGTGTTAAATACTAATCACCATTCTCCCTCTATTGTCTTGATTAGGGAAAACATCTGTAAGAAGAAGGATCTCACAATACAAGGTTTGTCAAGAAACAAAGGTATGCTTTGAATAAATTGATTAAAATGATTATTTATTTGATGATCTAAACCTTGTTATGCCTAGTTGTATTGAATCTTGTGATTCTTTTTTGGGTGATTCATCTCTTGATAAATCTACCCACCCACTTATATTCTTGATTGACTATGCAGAACCCTAGATAGGTTCTAGAAAACCCTAACTGAAGGGTATTCTAATGTGAATGTCTAAAACCCTAAAGTTTCTTAGGGATATTTTGAAATTCTATTTGAAGTCTTATTGGTGAAGTCATGTATGGGATTTTGGTATGATCGGGAAATCCTAACTTGTTAGGATTGAGTGATAAGGTCCAAAATCCTAGAACCTTTGAAGTTTTGGTAATGTTGGGTTTGCTATGTTTCTACATTGGAACCCTAGCTCATTATGGTTCAGTGGAATGTGTGATTCTACATTGGAACCCTATCTCATTGTTGTTTGGTAGAATGTGAGACAAACACCCTTATATTGTCTTAAAATGTTTTCCTTGGTATGTGTGTGTTTGTCTGATCAAACCCTAATGTAATCAAAATGATCGTGTAACTAACTCTTATTTGATATTGTTGTGAAGTTGGGCTTGACTAACACATGATATGAAATGTATTTGCATGATGATGAAATCTGGGCATATATATAGATATGTAATTTTGGTTGAAGTCCTAGGTTGGTCTAGGTCAAATGTATTTATGATATTGGATGTATGATATGTTTATGTATGGTTATGAATTCCTAGATATGTGTGTTGACCTAGTTATTGATGGTCATGGATTTTAGGATTTAATGGAAGTCCTTATATGAGAATCTAGGATGATGATGTCTGAAAATATAAGGTTTAGCAGTTAAATCCTAGTAGTGACATTGTCTAGTGTGAAATATAACAATATGAAATATATGTATGTAATGATTGTTGAGATTGTGAAAATGGAAATCTAAGGTTTTGGAATTTTACCTTAGTCAAAGTAAAATCTCTAGAATATGATGATTTGAGATTCGTATAAGGTTTGGTGAATTTTTGAATTCTAGGGTTTTGTAGTTAAACATTATTCGAAATAGAAATCTTTGATGCCGATATGATAACTTGAGATTTGTAAAGATATTGTTGAAATTTTCAATTTTGGTTGAGTTTGATGATTGCTCGAAAATCTAGGGTTTGCAAACTAACCCTAGTGGTAGTTGGTCATGTTAGTGATTGTTTGATGGTTGATTAAAAATCTAGGGGTTGGAACTAACCCTAGTGGAGGTTAGTTAGAATAATGACTAAGTTGAGATTAGCTTTGATTGATTATTTTGTGTAAAATCTAAGATTTGTATGAATCCCTAGTGAGAAGTCTAACATGTGTATTTTGAAAGGTTGTTAGATACTTTATAGATCTATATTTGTCTGAATTATTTCTAGGGTTTAAAATATGTTGTATTAAGGTATGTCATACCTTTGGAAAAAACATTGAAACACTAGATGGAATGAATTTTGTTTTGTAGTCTAGGGTATATACCAAAGTCCCTAGCAAGATGTTGAAGAGTATATGTCTCTTGTTTATAATTAAGTATGGGTATCTAATATCAATCAAGTTGAAATGCTTCCATGTTTTTGATATGTCTAACATCATGCTCCTATAGATTTGGTTGTACTTTCTATCTAAGTTGTGCAGGTACACAATCTTCAACTTGGTGAAGATGCTTGATGTGATAAGCAAGTTGTGCTGGTACATAATCTTCATCTTGGTGAAGATGCTCGATGTGATAAGTAAGTTGTGATGGTACATAATCTTCAACTTGGTGAATATTCTCAATGTGACAAGCATGATGAGGTTGATAATGACTCTGATGAAATGGTTGGAAGCCACAAAATATTCTCCGATGTCGAAAAATAAAAATATGATCTCCCGGAGGAAGCATGAATAGAAAAGTTCTCCCTAAAATTAAGAGGGAGTCTAGATAAAGAGGTGCTTCATGGCTAAGAGCGAGTGACAAATATGATTCTCTGCTTCATGTTCCATGCACTAGACAAGGACTAACAGTCGTAATTTTGAGTGAAGGCCATGAGAAGGAAAAGGAAAATGGATAATGCATTTTGAAGTGTTGTTGAGAGAAGGAAAATTGGACCTGATTAAAGAATATGTTACTGCATGGGAAGTAGGAAAGAAAATTATATGATTGAGGAATCTTCTATCAAATATTTAATTGATAGTCCTACTATGGAAAAGTTGAAAAGCAACATCAAGTTGTCCGTAAGACCCTAGAGGTTTGTATTTGATTATGTACATGTGAAAGTATATTATTGATTGGGGTTATGTTGTACAGGTGAATCTCTCGAGGGTTTTGATAGCATGTTGGTTACCAATCAGTTTGATTGGGAGAGATTGGACACTCTTGATCTACTAGATCAAGGGGTGTTGAGGCTTTGCAAGTGAAGCATTGCCTGGGGAGACATATGGCTGACACGTTGTGTTGATGTCTGAGTCCCTGAAGTTGGAAAGGCGGTATTGATTATTGATCTTTGTTCTGGATAGACACCTGCATGTTTGGGTTGGTGGTTAAAAAGTAAGCTTGATGTTACCTAGAGGGATTGAAATCTTGAGTCCACCTTAGTACCGTTTGGATAGATTTCCTTGGTCAGGAATCTAGTCCATGGAATTATGGTACCTAAATCGTTGAGTAACTAGTTGGATAGATTTACCTAGTCAGGAATCTAGTCCATGGCATTGTGGTACCTAAAGTTCTTAATGGCTCATATAGTTTGAGATCTTCCATTGTATTTGTACATTATGAATACCTCCCTAGTTAAGAGGGAGTTTTGGAAAAAGTAACTATGTTCGGTCTTCAATAATGTGCTCAAGTCATTATGTAATATGCTTGTCAAAAGAATAAAGAAAATATTTATTATTATTATTGTGACTTATTAAAGCATGGGTTTCATGCTTCCGTCACAATGGTTTAGGTCAAAGTCCCCATTGAGGACTTCTAGGATTTATTTTGAGTCTATAGAATTATTGTACATTTAAAATGACCCTTCTTGGGCTTTTGAATTATGTAAAAAGGTTTAGCATTGATTTAAATATGAATTATGGAACCTCCACACCATGTCAACTTAAGGGGAGATCAAGTCAGTCTGAGAACCTATTCGACCCCACAAGAAGCCTATAAAATGAAGGATGAATTCATTTGGATCATCACTTCTCATCAATTTCGAATTCTCTCTACTGGGCAGAAGTGCGAAATTCTTGTTGTTGGGAAAAAGTGCAAAGTGGGAAGTTGGGAAATTCTATTTCCAGGAAGCCGAAGTGAATGTGAGTTTGGGTGAGTCCAAGGAGTCAAGAAAAATTGAAATTTTGGTTGTGGTTTCTCTCTGTTTTGTGCTCTCAATTGGGAGATCGAAGTCTTCCAAGTTGGACTGTTGTTGCACGTCGCTGCATAGTTGAATTTTCTAGGAAGAGGTCAATATTCTGGAGGTTGACTTGGTGTGGAGGGAAGTTCTGGTCTTGGCATAGGGTGAAGAGTCTCAAAGAATACTATTGAGAGGAATAATTACTTTGACTGGGTTTTCCCCTCAAGGGGGGTTTTTCCCTGGCATGTGCCTACATCTTGTGTTCATTGTTTTACATGTTGTTGCTTTTGGTAATTTCTTGATGAACTAAAGAAGGAAGATATAAAGAATCGTAATAATAAGAAACATCACATGTAATTATTAAGATCAAGAAAAACTTTACTATCTTTCTAATTTTCTAACAGTAAGTTGATGAATCGAAGCACTATAGTTACACTAAATTGTTGTTTGCTTGTGAACTGTTATTACTTGCAAATTTTATCCTTGTGCATTAATATTCATTATTTTATGAAAACATGTGACTTGTTGAGTGAATTTATATTAAAGTTTGAATCTTGTACCTCAATCGTTGTGATTTGTTCATGTATATCGTGTGTTCCTGTTGTAAATTCTATAGAAGGAATGTGTGGTGTGATTGAGAGCTCGTAATAGCTTAATGTACATGGTTTGTGACAGAGATTAAGCAATAGATGTGTTTGAGAAATGAGATTGGAATGTGATATGTTTCTTTGGCTGGGTATTCCCTTGAGGTTAGTAATAGTGCGCTTGAGAGTTGATAAAATTTGCATGTAGCTTATAATTTGTGCTAGCACTGTTTGTGGCGTTGTAGCTTAAGAGTTCCTACGTAGTGAGAAAAATTGAGCACCCTATTTTGGGATAAGTTGATAGTACAATCGACAATGAATTTTCTAACAAGCTTCCTCTCTCATATCGTGACTTCGCCCCATCGAGAGTTTCCAAAGTAAGGTTGTTGCAAAATATTTGATGTTTTGATATCCCAATGCCCAAGTTTGTCAACTAACTAAGAAGTGATAAAAAAATAACAAATTATTGTTGTCCTGTGGTTTTGAAAAGCCTTAATTTTTCAAGGTTTTCATGTGTTATGAAATGTTAATCTTTTCACTGATATCCTAGTATAACACCAAAATTTGAGGTTTTTATTTCTTTAATATTTGTTAATGTTATTGTGAAGGATATCATATTATTTGGTGTTCAAAAGTCCATAGAAGCAAAAAAAATAAATCAATTGGACATATGGTGTTGGGGCCCATGATTAGTGCATTAAATCACTTATAAGATTATCTTGATGTTGGATGGTGTCTCATGTAGGTTGGTTCCTACAAAGTATTGCAAACTGGAGATGGTGTTTCCAATAGGTTGGTTCATACAAAGCCTTGCAATAGAGGGGATTGTGTCTCCTATAGGTCAGTGCTTACAAATTCTTGAAGCTAAGAGGGTTGGTGTCTCAATAGGTTGGTGCCTAAAAAGAACTATTATAAAGAAGCTTCCATATATATATTTTGTTTCATGTTTTGCATATGAGATTGTGTTCTTATGAATCATGAATGTTTAAATAAGTTAAACGTTGTTTTATATTAATTCACCCACCCCCTATTAGTATAAGTGTGAGTTAATTGGTTCAACAATTGATATCAAAGCAGGTTCCTTAGAAAGAAGTCTAACCACTAGAAGGAAGTTCTCAAAGGCATTCATGGCTAGTTATGAAATTTCTTTCACAAACAGAGCCCTATTATTTGATGGAAAAAATTATCTTTTGGAGGATAAGGATGAATAATTCTCTAATGTCTCTTAGATTTGATATTTGGAAATATATAATAAATTTTTATCAATCTCCACCAACTCCTCCATCTAATCAAGAGGGTAAGAAAGCTTGTGCAAATAATGAAAAACCCATGAATTTTGTCTTGTGTGATGGATATGCATCTAATGTTGATAAAGAACTATTATTCATATTCATGGATGCATAGTTTGTTGATCAAGAAAATAATACAACCAGAAAGAGAAATCATATTTAGAGGAAGAAAATATTGATTGGGAAATAAATTTTGACGTCGAACTTGTTAGTGTCTTACAATAAATAAATAGAAAAGGAAAAAAATAAAGAGCATAAAGAGATATTGAAAAAGTATGAAAAGAAAAATAATGATCTTAATGAAACAACAATTACCATCCTTAAGACACAACTAGAAGCAAAAAGAATAGAAGTAGTGAGAAGCTAGCTGGAAAAATAAATAAATTAAAATAATAATAATAATAATAATTGTGAGAATTTAGAAACAAAAGCCATTTCTGTGAGAAAGCAAATGTTCAATGGAAACAAAGGTTGAAGTTTAGACAGAGTGTTGAAATCCTAGAAGATATTCCTTGCTGCTAGAGGTCACCTTTCATCAAGATAGGTCTTGGATACAAGAAAAATCATAATACCTCCAAAAGAAAAACAAGCACAAAGACATCATAAAAAGAAAATGGATAAAAACCCAAAAGTTATGAAAATATTTTCATTTGTTTTATCGACAATGAAATCAGCACCAAGAAAGGAGTTCAGGACCAATAGAGACCTCATTTTTTCAAAGGACCCATCAACAATGAAAGCAACATCAAGAAATGAGTTGAGGAATAATAGAGACCTAATTTTCTCACAAGAACAACAAGAATGGGTTTACAAAAACGATTCCCCAAGAAGGCATCACAATTCCGTATCAAAATATTTTTCTTGGTTATTACTTTTCTTGTTATAATTTTGGTCATAAAGAAATTAAATTGTAGAGCTTATGTAAGAAGTGATTATATGAGAAAGAGAAGCATGAGATCTTATAGAACCTTAAAGAATAGTTATGTGAGCAACAATTATAGGATTCTTAATGAGAGTGATGTCATAAATTACAATTCATTTGCTCTCCTATTGGATTATATTGAATGTTATAAATACAATACCTATGGGCACAAAGCATGTGATTGTAGTGGTAGCACACTAAATATTCCTAAGCAAATCAAGGAAGAATATATTACTAGGCATATAGAAGAATTCACACAGATCTGGAAAAGGAAGTAATACAAATAAGTAGAATGCGTACTTGTACTCTATTCTCAAAACAAAGTAATCTAATGGTACATTGATAGTGGATACAAAAAACACGTGACAGAAGATCTGAATAAATTTCTCTCTAAAAGAAAATAAAATGAAGAAGTGTTACTTTTGGAGATAATAAAACAAACAAGGTTTTAAAAGACGAGCAATGTAGCAACTCGTTAATGGTGTTGGACCCGCCAATATTCAGGGGGTCTTTGTGATATGAAGTCCTAATTAGACCTCACACCATTTGGAGTAGGAGCCCCATCCGGAATACAGCCCGATTGCCGAAATAGTGGGTTTTAGTGGTATGCCTTGGCTGCAATAATGCATAGGATGATGTATTCGTGACTTTGGTGAAACAAGTGTATAGCCCTATGAAGAGTCAAGTGAAATGTATGAAAGGTTCTAACACGACAAATGGAAAGTGAGTGAGCTCCTTAAAATCCTGTAATAGTGCGTATCTTGAAAGGAACACACGATCATAAAAGGAATCATAAATTAGCCTGCAACATAGTTCACAAGATAATCATGATTGAAATATACAACAACACACATTCAACAAGATTCATACTAATTCAAACGAAATAGTTCGTAAGTGTTAGTCTAAATGAAACAACATATATTGCAAACATAACAAAAATAGTCCTACTACATTAACAACATATGCATGAAAGTGTGTCGGCTCTGAGCTTTTATTAGAGTGAAAGTCCCAAGCATACATATACGATTGTCAAACCCCTAGTCCCAATGGTGGAACATGAAGCCAACACCTACTCTTCCAAAGAAAGATACTCCCTCTATGTTAAGGAGAATCCATGGCTCTCAAAAAAAACTCCCAAGATTTTGATCCTAAGCCAAAAGCCTAGCTACATGAGTTATGAGGGTATATTTATAAAAAATGAGATTACTAATCATCTCCCCTTTGTGACTCTTGGACTTCCCTCATGACTCTTTGACTTTTTTCGACCATGACCTTTAGACTTCATTACAAAATGACTTTTCTCATTCCACAATTGACACTTGGATTTTCACTTACAATTAATTACAAAAGAATATTACAATATTGCTCATACCCATATAAGAAAAAATTGGGTAGAGTCAACTGGATAGCCTAATCAGACAAAACAAGTCAAGCTTGAGTTTCGGGAAACTCTAGCTTAGACACTTCAACTTATAGTTTCTCGGTCACATAGTGGTACCAAGCTTTGTGCTTTGAGATGACTTCCCCAAACTATTGAATGGGATCAGGTTGGAAGCGAACTCTAGCCTCCATTGCATTGGGGTACACTACCTTGGAACTGGTTTGAGTTTCCTTCTTCAATAGGAGAAACATGGTATTGATATGGACAGGGCCACCAACGTATTTCTACATAATATGCATGTTCACCTTTAGACATTCACTGGTGATGATATGCCTTAGTTGTTCCAAGTATTCTTCGACCTCCCATCTAACTTTATTCCTGCCTTTGGCTTCAGTGAGTAAGCCAACTAAATGGATCTTGTGTAACTTAACCATGAAATCCACATTGTTGTACAACCATGCGTACGAGGCCTGAATGTTGTCGATGAATGAGCTGAGTTGCTTTTTTACTCTGGATAAGCATTTGAACCCCTGATTTCTCCAACTTACCCCGTTGCTTTGTTTTCTTCACGAAATCAAGAGGTACTCCTTTGTGCTACATTTCCCACTCATGCACGGTAGCGATGGTTGTATGAACAAATTTAAGAGATTTATCATTATATTTGCACTTTTGTTGCATGTCGTGCAAGTGGAAAACTGCTTTGTGCATAGTGAAAAGCTCCTCGTAAAGGCTTCTCATGGTCTCTCCCAATGCCAATACTTCACCAAGTATGGTTGTCTTAAGTTCTTCTAGATACACCTATGCGGGAACTTGGAGCTATTCCACTTGTTGCATTGTTTCCTATAAGTTATTTTCCATTTGTCCATTCTCGACAATGAGATACTCTGTGTTTGACTTGGTAGCACCTATGAAGGCCAAGTTGGCTGCAATAATGGCTTATGGATTCCTTTTGGTATCTATCATAACCACCCTTTCTCATTAACGCAGGAGATGTGAGATCATTCAGAAAGTGTTTCTTAATCGCTTATACAATCTTCTTCTGAAGCTCATTATAAGTTAGATTGTATGTATCCATGAGCAAACCATCATCAAGAGGAACAATTTCCTCTTTTTTTCTCAGAGCTTTCTCTGCTATCAGAAGAGGGGGAGACTGAATAGTGATCTATTGTGTGCGCAACATGAGATCAACAACTTGGTTTTGCTACTTTGGTTCCACCTCCATTATTATATCTTCTCTTTATTGAGCAATTTCCTTATCTTTAAATTTCTTGCTCTCTTCTTCTAGTAGCCGACTTTGTTCCGCTTCCTCAGCTTGCTTTAGTGTTGCTTCTTCTTTTTCTTTCTTCTATCTTTCTTCCTCTTCTTTCCTTTATATTTCTTCTTGTTACTTTTGTTCTTTTTATTCCTTCTTCTTCGATTCTTCCTCTCACTTCCTTTCTTTTCTCTTTATTCTTGTTGTTATGGCTGCTTTTAGGATGATTGGATTTGCTTTCCATTTGCAGGTTTGTTCTTCCTCTGGACTATGCACAACCATCCTATTTACCTTTTCATGCACTGGGTTGCACCTCACTAATGGTTATACTTCCGAAGTTTCTTCCATATGAGGAGTAACCTGTGATGTTCCTGCAAAGTTGACTAGTTGGCGGGGCTTAGATGCATTGTAACAATTATTTATCCTCTACTACTTGGGCCTAAAAAAAGTCTTGCTCGGCCAACTGAAATGTATCTTTGCACAATGTTCTTTACAAACATTTGGAGGATCATATAGATTGCAATCAATTTGATTGAACACAAATTTATCTATTTCTTTACCTTCGATGTCAGCAACCTTTAGATTCTTGATCTCGTACAATCCAATTTGCAAAGGAAGAGTGGCCCAAGGTGCTTTCTTCTTCCTTTAAAACACTCATGATAACCTTACAGAAATATGATAAGAAACTGCTTGTATGACCAAATTTTCAGTGGCACGCCTCGGTAGAAGATGTGGAGACTTCTGACTGGCAAACATTCTGAGGTAAGTGTCATCCGATGAGGCAAACCAATCCGCCAATTTTGACATTGCTTCCATTACCTTGCGTGAAATGCAAGGTGGATCTTCCTCAAATATCATCTTGTACAATGGAATGAGGAAGTGATCTGTCAGCGTCTCCATAACTCCTTTTTGGTTGCAATGCAAAAGTAGCTTGCAATAAATGTGCACAAAAAGTTCCTTGGGTGTCCAAGTCCAACTCATGCCAGGAAAAGAGTTTTGAGCACAGATTGCATCTAGCAAGTAAGCATACATGTAGAACCTAGTTTTCTTACCCTTGAGAGGGTTCTTGGAATTAGTTACATGGGTCCTCAATTGTTGAGTCAACAAGTATGACCAATTGAATGGTTTTCCTTCTTTCACAATCTGATGCAGCAAGAATGCCCAACCTTTAGGAAAGGTATCTGTACTCTTCTGACCATAGATTTGACAACATAAAAATATCAAGTACTAAAATTCCTCCCTAAGAGATTTGGTATTGTAAGTGTTGTTGGGTGTCTGGTGGAATTTGGATCGCTCTTTCACCCAACTTTTGTGAAATCCTTCATCCTTGAGTAGTTGGTGACTGCATAGAAGTGGGAATCCATGCAAGATTTTGGTGGCGGAAAATGATACATACAATGAAAATCATGTGCCATAAAAGAGGCAAGCCATCGTCCACTAGCACTGTTGAGAGTCATGGTCTTTGTATATTTATGCGATGGATTCCAATTGACAATGTATGTGTATGGAAAGGTTGGATACCTCCATGCAATCTTATGTAATCCTAACCTTTGGACATTGATGTAAATTTGCATGTCTTCAATATCTGCTTTGAAATTGCTTGTTGTGTAAACATATTTCACCATGTGCCATGTAATGTTTAAGTATTTGTCAATGAATAGTTCAGTATCTAAAAGCACTGGCATAGTGGCAGGAACACTCTCAACTATCTCAATGGTGCTAATTTTTTTGGTATATTTTGAGGCAGATATATTGGGTTCCATGATGATAAAATGGAGAGAGATAACCTCAAAATGTTTTAGTGTCTATATGATAGAATGCACTCATGGAGAACGTGAATTAGCTCAAGAAAATCAATCTATTTAACAAGACCAAGGCAATATCTCACACATTGAGAGGAGCTATTGTGCAATTCTTGAGTTGAAGGTGGGAAACTGGCCTCATGAATTATGCATTTCACAGTATCATCAGTCAAGGGGGTAGATAAAGGCTTGAGACTACGCAATATGCAATCCCAGTTAGGCAAAATGAGGGATGGAACTACGCATTACACAGTCCCAATGGCTAAGGCTGAGGGTTGAGGCTTGTGACTGTGCAATGTGCAGTTGGGAAAGCCAATGAATCTGCATTTCACAGTCTCAAATGCCAAGATCAAGGCTTTCCTCTTGAACATGTGAAATGCGTAGTTGGGGAAGGCAACTTCTGGCCAAAATTGCCTAGATCTTCCCTCGAAAGAGAGAAAACAGTTACAGATATGAGTGTTGGGGAAAAAGGAAGGTATATTTGGCCAAGGGAAGACTAAATAGTGAAACTAAGTGATAGAAACAAGCACGCAAAAGGGAAAAACAAACATGCACAAAGTGACCCAACAACAACAACTACTAGTGGGAAAAAAGAAAGAACTCAATGCGACACTTGAAAAATGTGAAAAACGGACCAAACCAACACTTGTACAAGATAATAAAAGTTAAAACTCCAGCTACCATGAAAAGAAACAGGAAAAATAATAATCAAAGAAACCAAAATGACAAAAGAAATAAAAAGCAACACATGCAAAACTTACCCAAAAAAGCACCGCAAACTTGATCAAAAGTTCCTTGATCTCCTTGGGAATGCTAGAGCTCCAAGATCAAGTGTAAAAATGATATATAGAGGCATATATTAAATATATATATGCGGGTTAGGGTTTCTAGCGCACATGCCTAAAATCAATGAAAAAACACCACTTATCTAAAAGTCATAAGTGAGAACTTAGTGGACTTCAACGGACATTAATTGGGCGACTCCTATTTTTTAGGGATGCCAAATATGCATTTTTAGGAAACTAATTTTTCACATTTTCAAAGGGGATTATGCAATTTCCATGCTCAAGGGCTTGTGCAATTCCTTGCCTCAGTGAATTGCACAGTTTCTTAGGGGAAGGACAACTTCTGCGTAGTTTTTGAGCTCAAGGTTATCCCGCCTTCCAGGATTGTGCAGTTTGGATCCTCAAGGCTTTCCTACCTTCTAGGATTGCTTAGTCCAAATCCTAAAGGATAAACGCAATTTCTAGAGATAGAGGGTTGCGCAATTCTAAGAGGAAAGACCAAAAATGTTGCAAGGTTAAGTCAGGAGATGGCTTGCGTTAAACATAATCAAATTGGGATCAAAAGAAGACATCACAAGCACTGCATGGAATGATAAGTATTTAACATAGCATGAATACTTGATGAAATTGAATGACAGAATCCTGTAAACAGAAGTGAGGCTCCAAAATCAAAGCATGGGCAAAATTTTCGAGGGTAATTGTACCAGCTACAACACTTGTGGCACACTGGTAGAACTCCAGCTCTCTGTATGGGTCTTACCTTGTGTAAACTAGGTCTAACTCTCCGGTAAGTATTGTTAATTTCATTGATCACTGTAGATTCTTTACTTATCTTGAGTTAAATATATTTTCCCTACCATTCTCTTCATCGGCGGCACATAAACAACGACAAGTTAAAATCAGTGGTTTTGATTAGGGATGGGGAGTATATAGATACACAAGTGAAAAGGATTCCCAAAGTCTTGGTCTTCATATCTCGTGTTGCTTTATTTCTAGTAGGCTTGGATAGTACCCCGACAAAGCCACTTCAAGAACACAATCATTTCTCCACTGCCAATGAGCCTAAACAGTACCATGGCAGAGTTGCTTGCTTCACTTCCCTGCGCAGGAATTCTTTCTCTTCTTTCACCCTCTATTTTTTTTGTAATTTATTCATAGGAATATGAATTGGAACTTATTGATTTCATAAGGTAGAAGAGGGATCTTGACTTATTGAGAGAAAAGTAGGTTGTCCCTTTAGAGAAGGATATTTATACACCTCTGAAATGTAGTTCAATTGATAAAGTTTCCACCCCTCCTTGCTCTACTCAACTAGTTGACAAGGAAAAATTGACCAATCATTAAAAATATGATTAGAGTAGGTGGTACATAGATTCAAGAAAAAATTCCACTAAGGTTCTCTCTCAGAAAGAACATAATTTCCATCAACGTATCATTGAATAAAAGGTGCAAGGCCCATGCAAAGAGAGGGAATAAACAAATAACCAAGTATTGATAGTAAAACAATTTCCTCTTGAACTTCACCATGCTTGTTTTGAAACCAAACACGTTTTGATGCACAAATTATTTACAATGAAAAGGAAAGAAAAGGACAAAGTGGAAAGCAAATCAAAACAAAACAAAGAAACAAGCAAAATTTACCCTACTCCTAAACTAATTGAGAATAGGCCAAGATTACATAAAATGAAACTTCCAGTGTAACCATCGAAGCATATATTGACCTATATATGAGAGGGAATGAAGAGAAATAAATATTTTCAAAAACAACGTCTCATCAAAAAAATAAAACATGAAATGTTGCAACATCTGAAGACTAAAAATGCAAGCAGAAAAGTAAAACAAGAAAGAACATATGAAACATTTCATTAATGCATTGTGGTGTTCTTGCACATTGAAATAAGGTGTTGTGCTAAAACATGATTCCGAAATTTTGATCTTGGCAAACATAAATAAAGTGGAAAACTTTTGTTTTGCGAACAAGCTTTTCAAGTATGACTCCTCTAATGATTGAGCGATCAGATCATGCAAAACAGATGGAGGATGTGAAACTTGTGAAATAGATTGATTTTTGAATTGTGTGGTCAACTAATGAGGATTCTTGAGAGATAAAGTACTATCATGATCATGATTAGAACTAGCATCAAGACTACGATAACCTAACATAACCATCAACGTAAGATGAAGTGTCTCGAAAATTTGCGGTAATTCCAAGACATCGGAAGGTAGATCATTGAAAATTGGTGGCTTAGAAAAATGGACAGTAGAAAACACTGAGTCATGACTACATGAGTCGATGAATAGATCACAAGACCTATGATCATAAATTCCATCGTCAAAAAGAAAAGGATCCTCATAATCTGATGAATCATAAGAGAGGGAGATTGACAACAAGAAATTCCATTCTTTGTTTCTTCACAATGATCAGATGGTGGATGGGAGAGATCAGGGAGACAAGATTTTTCCTCTCCATGTTCAAATGTGAAATTGAAATTCCACGAGCCCAGATTGTGATCAGAATTAACATCGTCAGAAAATGATTCTTCGAAAGATACAACAGAGATAATAGAATCGTGGAAGATATCAAGATAATGAGGGAGAGGTGACAAAGGAGAAACATCAACTTGCATCGCAGATTCTTGTTCAACAAAAGAATCCCACACATAGTCATTGTGAATGATATCGCAAGTTTTTGGGTCAATACAAACTCCATCTTGAACTTGATCCTCATGAACATCATAAGAAACAATTGAAATGGGTGGATATAACAACTCACAATCAAGAGGACCAAAGGAACCAACAGAAGAAGTTCAGGGAGAAAGAACATCAATGGTAAAATCAAATTCACAGTCCAAACTTGCACTTAAATTCTAAATATGTGGGGTGGGAGAAGATGGTGGAATATCAATGGATGAACTCTCATGTTCTCCAACCTCAACCTATGTAAATTAATTTGTTTGATGAGGAGAAGACAAGGAGTCTCTTGAAATAGAAACTTATTTCGTCATAGATTTTAGATCTCCATAACCAATGTATGTTGGGATAATTTCGAAGGATTCATAGTATGTTGGATTCATCGAAAGATCAACAAGAAATTTGAACTTCTCTTTCATGAAACTCCAATCGATATCATCCTCAGAAAATTCATAATAGAAATGAATGAAGCGATCATGAAAATCATCAAGAGATTCGTCAAGTGCTTTTCTAAGATGCATGATTTTATTATACTCATATTTGTAATCATACATGTCAATGGCATGGTAGATATCCTTTACAAGATGTTTGAAAGAGTGAATAGAAGTGGTTGGTAATGTGTAACACCATTCTTTAATGCACACTTTGAATGTAAGGAAGAAAAAAAATAGTGTCCTCATAATGAATTTTGTGATGAGTGCAGAATTCAGGAAAGCGAGGAGTGTGTTCAACAAATGTTTGTTCCACCCTCGTCATCAAATCTTAGATTAGACAAGTCATTAATTATCCTCGAGGGCACTTTTAGATTTGCGGTTTTAGAAAAAAAATGTTGAGCTAAAGATATGGGAAGAAGCCATTTAAAGATAAGAAAATTTCAAGCAAACTTCACGAGCTCAGCAAGTCATCTTGCCCTCCTAGTGCCAGAAATGTTGATGCTGCTAGATGTGCCAACATTCAGGGAGTCTCCCCAATATGAAGTCCCAATTAGACCTCACACCATTTGGAGTAGGAGCCCCATCCTGAATATGGCATGGTTTTCGAAATAGTGGGTTTTAGTGGTATGCCTTGGCTCCGATAACGCATAGAATGATGTATTCATGACTTTGGTGAAACCAATGTATAGCTCTATAAAAATTCAAGTGAAATGCATGAAAGGTTCTAACAAGAAAAAGGGAAAGTAAGTGAGCTCCTCAGAATCCTATAATAGTACTCATCTTAAAAGGAACACACGAGCATAAAAGAAATCATAAGTTCACCTGCAAAATAGTTCACAAGATAACCATGATTGAAATACACAACAACACCCATTCAACAAGATTCATACTAATGCAAACAAAATAGTTCATAAGCTTTAGGGTAAATGAAACAACATATATTTCAAACATAACAAGAATATTCCTACTATATTCACAACATAAGCATGAAAACATGCCAACTCTGAGCTTTTATTAAAGTGAAAGTCCTAAACATACATATATGATTGTCAACCCACTATTCCCAATACTAGAACATGAAGCCAAAACCTTCTCCTCCAAAGAAACATGGTCCCTCTATGCTAAGGAGAAGCCAAACCTTTCAACAAAGCTCCCAAGCTTATGATCCTAAGCCAAAAGCCCAACTACATGAGTTATGAGGGTATATTTATAACAAATGAGATGACTAATCATCTCCCCTTTGTGACTCGTTGATTTTTCTCATGACTCTTCGACTTCTTTCAACCATGACCTTTGGACTTTATTACATAATGATTTTTCTCATTCAAAAATTGACACTTGGAATTTCACTTACAATTTATTACAAAATAATATTAGAATATTTCTCATACCCATATAAGACAAAATTGGGTAGAGTCAACTAGACAGCCTAATAAGACAAAACAAGTCAAGCTTGAGTTTGGGGAAACTCTAGCTCAACCACTTCAACTTGGAGTTTCTTGGTCACATAGTGGTACCAAACTTCGTACTTTATGATGAATTCCCCAAACTTTGTGATGGGATCAAGATGGAAGCGGACTCTAGCCTCCATTGCATTCAGGTACACTACCTTGGAACTGGTTTGAGTTTCTTTCTTCAGGAGGAGAAACATGGTATTGATCTGGACAAGGCCACCAATGTATTTATGCATATTATGCTTTTTCACCTCTAGATATTCCTTGGTGATGATCTTCCTGAGCTGGTCCAAGTATTCTTCGACCTCATGTCTAACTTTATTCCTACATTTGGCTTCGGTGAGTGAACCAACTGAAGGGATCTTGTGTGACTTCACCATGAAATCCAAACGGTTGTACAACCGTGTGTATGAGGCTTGAATGTTGGCAATGAATGAGACAAGTTGTTTATTATTCTAGATAAGCATTCAAACCTTGTCTTTCTCTAACTCAGTCTGTTGCCTTGTTTTCTTCACCAACTAGGGAGATGCGTCTTTGTGTTACTTTACCCACTCATTCACAGTAGCGATGACTGTATGAACAACCTTGAGAGATTTAAAATTATCGTTACTTATTTTGCATGGCATGCAAGTGGATAAATGCTTTATGCAGAGTGACAAGCTCTTCGTAGAGGCTTCTCATGGTCTCTCCCAATGTCGATACTTCACCAAGTACACTTGCCTTAATTTCTTCTAAATACACTTATGCGGGAGCTAATTTCTAAACCTTTTCTTGGAGTTGTTCCACTTGCGGCCTGTAAGTTATTTTCCATCTGTCTGTCCTCGGCAATGAGATACTTTTTGTTTGACTTGGTAGCACCTATGAAGGCCAAGTTGGCTACAACAATAGCTTCTGGATTCCACCTGTTATCCATCACAATCACCCTTTCTTTAATGAACGCATGAGATTTGAGATCATCCAGAAAGTGTTTATTTCTCACTTGTACAATATTTTTCTAAAGCTCATAATAAGTTAGATTGTATGTATCCATGACTGGATCATCATCAAGAGGAACAATTTTCTCTTCTTCGCTCGGAGCCTGCTCTACTGTCGGAAGAGGGGGGGACTGAATAGTGATGTTTGCATGCTGAGCATGAGATCAACATCTTGGTTGGTTCCACCTCCATTATTAGATCTTCAATTTTTGAAGCAAGTTCCTTATTCTGCAATTGTTATCTCTCTTCTTCTAGTAGCCGACTTTGTTCCTCTTCCTCGGCTTGCTTCAGTGTTGCTTCTTCTTCTTCTTTCTTTTTTCTTTCTTCCTCTTCTTGCCTTTGTCTTTCTTCTCGTTCCTTATGTTCTTTTTCTTCCTTCTGCTTCAATTCTTCCTCCCCGTTCCTCTATTTCCTCTTTCTTCTTCTTGTTATGGTCGCTTTTAGGATGATTAGATCTGCTTTCCATTTGCAGATATTTTCTTCCTCTAGACTATGCCCAACCTTCTGCTTTCCCTTTTCGCACATTAGGTTGCGCCTCACTGATGGTTCTTCTTCTGGATTTTCTTCCAACTAAGGAGTAACCTATAATGTTCCTATAAAGTTGACTGGTTGGCGGGGCTTAGGTGCATTGTAACAATTCTTCATCATTTCCTCCTCAGGCCTTAAAAAGTATCGCTCAACCAATTGAAATGCATATTTACACAGTATTTTTTGCAAACATTCCTGGGATCATACGGATTGTAATCCATTCAATTGAATGCAAATTTATCCATCTTTTTTCCTTCGTTGTCAGTAGCCTTCAAATTCTTGATCTTGTACAATCTAATTTTCAAAGGAAGAGTGGTCCAAGGTGCTTTCTTCTTCCTTTAAAACACTCCTAATAACCCTGTGGAAATATGATAAGCAAATTCTTGCATGACCAGCTTGTCGGTGGCATACCTCGGTAGAATATGTGGAGACTTTTGACTGCAAAACATTTTGAGGTAATTTTCATCCGGTGAGGCAAACCAATCCGCCAATTCTGACATTGCTTCCATCATATCACATGACATGCAAGGTGGATCTTCCTCAAATATCATATTGTACAATGGAATGAAGAAGTGATATGTCATCTTCTCCATAACTCTTTGTGGTTGCAATCCGAAAGCGGCTTACAATAAATGTGCACAGTAGGTTCCTTGGGTGTCCAAGTCTAACTTATGCCAGGAAAAGTGTTATGAGCACAAATTGCATCTAGCAAGTAAGCAAACATTTAGAACCTTGCTTTCTTACCCTAGAGAGAATTCTTGGAATTAGTTACATGGGTCCTCAATTGTTGAGCTAACAAGTTCGACTAGTTGAATGGTTTTCCTTATTTCACAATCTGACGCAGTAAGAATGCCCAACCTTCAGGAAAGGTCTCAATACTTTTTACCATAGATCCGACAACATAGAACTATCAAGTATTGAAATGTATTTGTGAGAGATTTGGTCTTGTAAGTGTTGTTGGGTGGTTGGTGGAATTTGGATGGCTCTTTCAGCCAACTTTTGATGACATCATTCTTGCTCAAGTAGCTAGTGATTGCATAGAAGTGGGAATCCAAGTAAGATTTTGGTGGAAACAAATGATACATACAGTGAAAATAATGTGTCATAAAGAGGAAAGCCTCCATCCACTGGCACTATTGAAAGTCATGGTCTTTGTATCTGTATGCGGCATAATCCAATTGGAAATGTATGTGCATGGCAAGGTTGGATACCTACATGCAATCTTGTGTGATCCTAACCTTTGGATATTGATGTAAACTTGTTTGTCTTCAAGATCTTCCTTGAAATGGCTTGTTGTGTAAACATATTTTACTGTGTTCCATGTAATGTTTGAGACTTTCTCAATGAATAGTTGAGTATCTGAAAGCACTAGCATAGTGGCAAGAACACTCTCAATTATCTCAATGGTGCTTCTTTCTGTGGTATATTTTGAGGCAGATCTCTTGGGTGCCATGATGATAATAACTGATTGAGAGATATAACCTCAAAGAGTTGTAGTACTTGTATTACATAATGCACTCATGGAAAACATGAATTAGCTCAAGCAAATTATTATGTTCAACGAGATCAAGGCAACAACTCACACACTAAGAGGAAATATTATGCAATTCCTTAGCTAAAGGTGGGAGACTGGCCTCATGAACTATGCATTGTGCAGTCCCAACGATCAAGGGGGTAGCTAAAGGCTTAAGATGTGTAATGTGCAGTCCAAATTGGGAAGAGAGAGGGATGGAAATGTACATTGCACAGTCCCAGTGGCCAAGGTTGATGGGTGAGTCTCGTGAATGCGCAATGTGCAGTTGGGCAAGCCAGTGACTATGCATTACGCAGTCTTAGAGGCTAAGCTCGAGGCTTGCCTCTTGAAGAATCTTTGAAATGTGCAGTTGGGGAAAGAAATTGTTGGCCAAAATTGCACAAATCTTCTTGGGAAAGAGCAAAAACAATGACGAATATGAGTGTTGGGGTAGAAAGGAAGGTATATCTAGCTAAGGGAAGGCTAGATTAGTGAAACTAAGTGCCAAGAACAAGCATGCAAATGGGAAAAACGAGCATGCACAAAGTGACCCAACAGCGGCAACCATTGGTGGGAAAAAACAAGAACTCAATGCGACCCTTGAAAAATGTGAACAACAGACTGAACCAACACTTGTACAAGCTAATAAAAGTTTAAAAACTAGATACTGTGAAAAGAAATAGGAAAAATATTAGTCATAGAAGCCAAAACAACAAAAGTGACAGATAAAGCAACAAAAAAGCGACACATGCAGAACTTTCCTAAAAAAGCATCGCAAACTTGACCAGAAGTTCTTTGATCTCCTTGGGAAGGCTAGAGATCCAAGATCGAGTGTGCAAATGAGCTCTGGGGGCATGTATTAAATAGATCTAGGAGGGTTAGGGTTTCTAACGCACATGCTTAAAATCAAGGAAAAAACATCGCATGTCTGAATGTCATAATTAGCAACTTAGTGGACTTGATTGGACATTAATTGGGAAACTCCTATTTTTTAGGGATGTCAACTCTGCATTTTCAGGAAAATTCTTTTTCACATTGGCAAATGGGATTGTGCAATTCCCCAGCTCAAGGGCTTGTGCAATTCCTTACCTTAGTGAATTGTGTAGTTTCTAAGGGGAATGACAGCTTTTGTGCAGTTTCTGATCTCAAGGCTAGCCTCCCTTCTAGGATCGTGCAACATAGAAAATTTTAGGGGAAAATCTTTGCCCAAGGGCAAAATTTAAAGGGTTTTATATATAGGAGGGGCTGATTTTCTAGTCATAATCTAACCAGACTGCATTTTTTCCGTAAAAGTCATAGAAATTTCAGCCATATTTTGATAAATCTAGTAGAATTTTTTCTAATCCAAGTTATAGTTGTCAAACTTCAATATTTTGGGTGCCCTAGAGGTTTTTGATGGTGTTGAATCCATTTTCACCATCAAAAACATGATTCAAACACTGCTACTGCAAGATTTTTTGAATTTTTTTTGCCCGGATTCCGACCACTTTTGGTTGCCCGAGCAATACCTCTACCTCTGTAGACGACTCCATTTTTTATAATACACCCATTTTCTATAGTGAGCCCAAAATTTATTTAAAAAATAAATATTTATTACATTTTAGCCATAAAAAAAGTGGATAAACAATGCAAAGCTTGATTCGCTTGGTTTGGGAGGTTGGATTCACTTGCAATCGCCCGATTTCCTGGGTTGGAGGTTGGATTTGGTTGCAATCGCCTGGATTTCCTAGTTTTCAAATTGATGACAGGGTTGAATTTGGTGGATTCACCTTTACAATCTCCATTCATGAGTTTACAAGGTTGTGACTCATTTTCAAGCAAGAGACTTGAGGGCACAGAAGGGATGAACCAGGTAAGGAAGACCGGGAATTCAAGACTAGGTAAGGTGTTCTGGCGGTGCCTAAGATTGCACTTCTAATATTTCCTAGGTCAAATCCAGTGAAAAGAATCTATCTAGAGAGGAATTTCCTTAGCACCATGCTGGAATGGGAATGCTACAAGACCTGTATCCAGATCAGATGTTGAAGAGGAATAATTAGGCCATCGTGGATTTGATTTGAAATTGAAAGAACAAAGAGCAGTTCTTAGAGCTAATAAGAGTAAGTGCAGGTTTGGTTCGATCAGGTTCAGTTCAATCCGGTACGAGTGCATACATATATACATAAATGTATGTCATGTCTGCCCCTAAAGGCCTACCAGGAGTACCTAGTTACCTAGGTAGCGCATTATTTAAAGGATCTCGGGGGTGCCTTAGCTAGGGCTATGCTTGGAGTCTGGAAGAAGGAGGAAACAACCTTTAGTGTCCATTCATGCAAGTTGTGACTTGTTTTCGAGCCTTCATTCCAGCACCAATAGTTATAGTTGATCTGCCAGTCGATCTAGTGCCAGTAGTCGCAAAGGCAGAGGCTTCACCAAGAGCACTAGGGTAGTGGGGCTATCACATATCTCATTATGGTATGACATTATGCTTACTATTTTCTCTTGCATTAGATGGGATCGAGGTTGTGTGTAAGAGCGAACGGGTTCATTGTTGTGGCAGGTTTCTTGCTACATTATTTCCTTCTGGTTTGCTTGTCTCTTTCTATAGTGTAAACATTAATTCTCTCCAAACTAAGCTACAAATGATTGAATTAATGAACCTGAGACCGCTACAAAGCTGGGAGGTGGGAGCGTTTCATTCTTCTTTCCCCCAAATGCTCTAAGCCCCGTTGAGAGTGTGAATGAATATGGGGGTGGATCCATCAAGTCCAACCCTCCGTCATGGCCCTTCTTCTTACTATTTAATGTGCCTACTCGCCCAAATCTAAATTCTAGGCTCAAGCCCTCCATTTTGCCTTCTCCAAAGGCTAGATTAAGACATTGGTCACTCTTGACTTCAACTTCCAACCATGAAACTTATCAAAAAGGCACCACAAGAGATGTTTGTGGAAGAATGAGTGCAACACAGAATGATGGGGTCATACCAACAGATGAGACAGATAATGATGTGAAAAAAAATCTTATGAAGACTTTGGTGTTGGGATCTATGTTTGGACTTTGGTATCTATTCAATATCTTTTTCAACATCTATAATAAGCAGCTATATTTTATTCTGTTAATGTCTATATAGGTCCATTTGTTTAAAACAAAAATCAAAATGGAAAATGCATGGTGGTTTTACACTAGCACATGATTTCTACTATGGCAGGGATCCCCATAGGACCTAACCTCAATGGATGATGCATCCCAATTGGAAAAATGAGGCATTTTTTGCATTTGCGTGAACTAGCCTAGACCTATCTTAACCTAGATCTTGTTAGAAAATTATATATTACAAAGCAATGGAACACATAAAATATATTTCAGAAATATAAACACAGAAAATACATAAAACAAGAGAGACACAGATATACGTGGTTCACCCAGTTTGGGCTAACGTCCACAGAGAAACAGCCAATCCTTCCTTTTATATTATCCAACAAACCAAAGAGATACAACCTATAGCAAATCCGATATAATTCCCTCTTTGCTCTCACACAATCTCCTCTCTCTTTTGCACTCAAAATACAAATCATAGACGCAATACAATTCCCTCATATATAGTGAGGGATTTCCTTCTAGGGCAAAAAAACCCTAAATTAAACATAACTTCTACCATCAAATCTCCGCCTAATGAATGGCCCAGATTGACTATGAAATTACAACATTTTACACCACAATTTTATATCTATTTTTAGCTTCAGGGGCGCTGCCCCTGATCCCCCACCAAGGGGGGGCTCCCAAATATCGCAGTCGCCCCCCACCTGGACCCCCCTTGCAGCGCAAATATTATGGGCAGCATTGTTGCCACATTACGAACTAGGGTCCAATGCGGTGATACCTCTGAATAAAGACGATAATCAAGCTCCACACCCAACAGTTTTTGTATGCACCTCGAGGTTGCATATGTTGAGTTCCAATATTTGATACGTCGCCCATTTTTGTGAACTCAAGATATGCATCCAGAGTTCACAACCTTGGGGTGATGTTAGATCATGGTTAGGTGTAATTGAGCTCATCCTCACCTTCACCTAGGATGTCGAATGCACCTTGTTTTTCTTGGTGCAATTAATCAATGCAAGGTTTGCTTTTGAATCCTTTTGTTATTAAGTCTAGGCATGCCATATTTGAAGTGCTAATGGTTTTGACTGCCTTGGTTTCCTGGGATTTCTATCAGTGAATCTTAAATGGATATACTACGATGATCAAAACTTTGATAGTCCTTATTGTGGACCTCCCTAGCCACAATGAGAGTGTGGGTGCCTAATAAAAGTAAAAATAGAGCTATGTATGATCCTCAATCTTTGCGATCGGAAAATCAAAATTCATTGACAACCATTGCAACAAAAACACTGTATTTTATTCGCAAACATTGAAAATCCATGCATATTGTCACTAGTTAAATGTCCCCTTATATGAGTTGGTGTTTCCTTGTCTTCAAACTAATACTAAATTGAAACCCCTTACTATAAATAAGTCATTAATTAGTAAAAAATGAAATGGATAGTATTGAGAATTCAATAGTTCAAAATTTATTGTGAACCAAAATGACAAAGAGTAAATATTATGTTCTTGGAATCCATGCCATGTAATAGAAACATTTTTTTATTTGTATTGTGACTAGTGATGAATGCTCTTTATGTTTATATCAAGGCTGTGAGACTTGGACTTGCCAAAACTTAGCCAGCTTGGGACTTGACGAAACTTGACAATAGGAAAAAAAACTCAAAATAGAAGAATCTTTGTTCCAAAAAAATAGCAGGGTATGCTGAGTTTTGGGTGAGTTTCACAAAATTTGGCGAATTTCAGTTTGTAGGTGAGTTTTCACTGAGTGGACATTTTAAGATGAACTCGCAGATATTTGTTGAGTCTCACAACGTTAGTTATATGATTATTAAATGCATGTAGTAATTAGGTACATAAAAGTAATGTCTCGTGAGAGACACAATGTCCTATACAATCATCTTATAATTAGATTGCCATAACTTAGCTTAATTAATTTTGTATATGACTTAATCTCGTTTTTATAACAATAATGATGACAAATTTTATATTAATTATCAAAATGGCTACAATTTTTCCTATAGAACCTCAATATATTTCATTTCTGTATAGAGCTATAACTATGGAAACCAGGAAATGCAGTGTTCCAAAAACGATGAAATCCAAACATAGTGTAGTTCTTCTCCAAAGCTTACAGGTATAAACTATTCTAACAGTAGAAAACATAAATAAAAAATATATTAACTAGAGACTTTAAATCATTTTGACCTGGTCTATGTGTCATCATGGCTAGTGGTCTTGGTCTCCTCTCAAGATATGATTTTGTGTTTTGACTAACAGATCTTTCTAGGCGTGCTTAGCATGGAGGGAGATTGACATGATTTATTAAGTGGTCAAGTATGCCTCAAACAATAGAGATATTCATTTAATTCATTCATATTCCCTCTTAAGATGATGAAAGCATTGCTAGGTTAATTCTCCTATTCACATAGAGCTAGAATGTGGTTAGCAACTTCTAAAGAGAGGCATTCCTTGGCTTTGTTCGTCTCACAGTGCTTAGACTTGACTCAGGTTCTCTATGTCTCTAATTTCTTAATGGATTCACAAAGGGTGGCTTTCATTATTGACAATTCCATTGAACAAACATTCACATAAGATGCACCTCCCTCACACCTCCAATAGTTTTTGGGTAGGGGGCATGCTACACAACTCTCCATTAGAAACAATGAGATGCCCATACTAGGAAAAGACAGAGTTCAAGGGCCAAGCTCCAAGAAATTCACCAATAAGAAGGAAGGGAATGACTAACCGAGCTTTCGAAAAAGGATAGGGCGATGAAGACCTGGAGAATTCTCATATATATTGATGAGGGAAATGTTGAATCAAATGCCTATACTGGGTGAGGTGGTCTCCATCATATGAGAAAGGGAAGAAAATTTCTCTACCTTTCAACTCCATAAATATCTTGTTGCATAAAAAATAATTCTAGTGTCCTTAAATCATTGAGGGATTTGATATCCATGACATCTATCTTGATGTTTTAAAGACATTGTTGATATGACTCACTGGGGATTACATCTTGGTTTGATTTGATTTTTGGAGGTTGAGAATATTTTTATGGCCCCTCCTTTCTAAATCACCATAGGTGTACTCATGGGATTGGATTGATAGTTGTGCTCTGTCACTTCTTATCCAAATTTATTGCTTGGATTCTGATTCAAGAGCTCCTTGATTAACCATTTCATTTACTATGGAGTTTAGATGTATTTTAACTTGAAATGCAGAGGATATGTGGAAGTCCTTTAGAAGTAATGTTTCCCTTTGGAAAATGCTTGCCAGATGAGGAGAGGAGGGAGCTAGCTCTAGTTTTAATGCTCAAATTATTAGGGTTGAGTCTTCTATATATCTATCCTATATAATGAGGCTAATATGTTATACAGGGTGCTTCTTTGCTTTGATGTCCAGTACATGTGTTCCTATTTTGACTTCTTATAAGGGAATAAGGGGATAGTTTCCCATGGAGGCTTGAGCCTTCCTGCCCAAAGGCTAGATATATTCACATTGTTTTTTTATAGGAAATGCTTGAGGTTTGTTGGAAATAAGTTGAAGGGTGGAGTGTTGTTGTTGTTGGGACCTAGCCTTTGATTAAACAGAGGGCATTAGGTGATGTCTGAAAGATTTTGAGGCAATAATGTTCCTTTTGCTTCTATCCCTTCAGTGTATTCTAACTTCTAGATTATTTATACCATGAATGTTATTAGGGGATGAATTATTAATTTATTTTTAGGTGCAAAATATAGTTCCATCCATGTAATCATTTTAATTCCCTTTTTCTATGCTTTCTATTTTATTTTTATTGCTTCTTGTATGTGTTAAAGCTTGCATAAGAAAGTAAACATTTATGCAAACGCGGATACACCAATCTGAATGTCAGTTGTATGCTTATTTCATTATCATTGTTCATGCAACGTTGAATAGAGAAGATAACGATCATGTAAAATTAGTTTTCATTACTTTGTTTTCTCTTTGCATGGCATATAATTTAGCACTAACTTCCATTTGGATTGGAACATAGTGAGTGCAAGGAAGACTTGGTAAAATTTGAAAGAAATTTTGGAGGGCCTAACTTTGTAATTGCATTTTCTTCTCTCTATATATATTCAATTCAATTTTTAGAAAATTTGTGGGCCAACTTGATATCGAGAAGTTGTTGAAATACATATCATTCTGGAATAAATTCGCCAGAATTCTTTCTGAAACAATTAGACAACGCTTTAAGATGAATGGGGAATTAATTTTTGGGTCTAGGTGAAGAACAAGAGTTGAACAAGAGTTGCACATACTTGAGCTGACTACCCTTAGTTATATGTTGAGGTTGTCTGCGTTAAGACTAAATTTACATTCCCATATATTTATCAAATTGAAGTCCATAATTTCTATTGCTGAGATCCTCTATGAAGGACTTGGATTGGAGCATTCTGACTTTTTAGAGCGAGTTAAGAAGCAACTTTGTGATGACAATCCAAATATATCATGCCTCTTGAAACTTGTTCAGGAATTACCTAAACATTTTTTCCTTGAACCCATACTTGTTAGTGAAGAACTTAAAGAAAATAGTGCAGTTTTACTTGTTCTAGAAAATAGTTATGAGTGTCCTCTTAATTTTGTAATAGGCATGCCTATTGGAATTACCTTACATATCACTTCGCACAATGTAACTACTGAACACAAAATTTGGTTGTTGATGATTTTGGGAGACTCGGTACAATATAACCAAATAGATGTCAATGAATTTGAAGGAAATAATGGAGTAAAATATGGTTCAGTTACTGTGCCATTTTATGCTACCAAAAAATTTGCATCATGTTTCTTAGAAGTTTCTATTATGATGGAATGCACCTTTGAATTTGGGAGAGTTCTATTAAATAGATTTCATGATGGTCCAAAAGGGGAACTTGTTTCACTATCCAATGTGGAAAAAATAATCTAGTTGCATGTATCAGGAGGGGATCAAACACATGAATTGGAAATTGCTCCTGTTAATGTCATTGTTCTCTCCCTTGTGCAAAGGGAAATCAACTTTATTCTTCATTTATAAGCTACCTTCTCTTTTATTGGTATATATTGATCTTTTATTTTTTGTAAGATTTCTCCTATTCCTTTTGAGTTTGCATGAAAATTTTAGAGTATGTGTTTTAAAAACCACTCAATATGTAGGATTATAACCCTACACCTTCTTAGAGGTTTTTAAAATCAAGTGATTTCATAGCTTTGTAATTTATTACGAACCTAATTTCTTTGGAGTAATAAATGTAGAGTCTTCTTTAAAATATCTACTAATCTTATATACATTTTATCAAATTTTCCTTTAAAGCATCCCATATAAATTGTGTCTAGAGGAATCTATTAGAGGAATGTTTTTCCTCATACTTGCCATGATCTAGGTGCCCATCTAGGGCCATCTAAAAAATGGTCTTGATATTGGTAGTTTTTTGGTCATATATGGTTGATACATATTTTGGGGCCTTCCCAGTCACTTTTTGAGGTTTTGATGCCCAATGATTGAGCATCTAATTCAATGTACAATTCCTCTTTCCAACGAGTTAAAGAAGACTTGAAATGGAGCAAGAAGAGAAAATTTGTAGTCTTGGATTTTCTTGGATTGTTTAGCCACTAGTGTGCAAACTCTCTTGGCTTTTTCTTGGATAGTTTAGTCACTAGTGTGCAAACCTATCTCAAGATACCTAGTGAAAGAAACATATAGACAAAATGTGGAAGTCAAAGGACATGGGAAAATGGTGCAACACCCATAAAATCCCTTGGAACAACAATGAAAAATTTATTCTCAACCATAGTTATTAGATGAGCTTAAAGCCTCAAACTTGATTTAGTGTGAAGGCCACCAGATGCCATGGATAGGGAAATAAAATGGATCATCAAATTAGAATTCAACGTCACAATAATCGTTGCAAAGGTCACTAGAGGAGCCTGGGTAAGGTGATTGCCTCTTCCACTTGAAAATACAGGTGAAGAGGACATCACTTCATGTCATTGTTGGTAGCAATGGTCAAGAGAATTTGATTTTAGTTGAGGTTATGATAAGATTTCTTCTTTAGTTATGTCATGCATTAGTTTTTTTTTTTTTAGTCCTACCTCAATCATTTTGAGTTGCCTGGGCTTTAACATTTTCCCATTCTATGACTGCTCTTGACTCTCTTCAAATTTTCTTCCAATTGAATCATCGTTGTTTCTCATGTATTTGTGTCAAATTTATTCCAATTCAAGGTTACTAGGATTTTGTACCCTTCTTCTTCTAACCAACCATGATTAAATTTGTAACGACCTAGCTTTATTTGCATTATAGATAATATGGTCAGAGCCACCTCCATCTCCAAGCCATGACTTCAACGCATATAAATCTTCTAGAATACTTTCTAAAACCAGGAATATGGTTAGTCATTTTGACACTCCATCTATTCCACTTCTGAAATGTCTCCAAGTTGGAAGTATCTCATTAGATTCAGTATTACACAAAATGAGATCTTCAAACAATTGGACAACATAACCAGTGAGGGGGTCTTGATTCTTTCCTAGCTCATTCTCCCCAAGTTCCCCTACCTTTCATTTTCAAGTTAAATTCAAGTCCCAATATTATATTACGCTCTCTGATCTGTCAAATTTTTTAAATGTTTTCCTACCATCATATGGCCCATACAAAGTAAATATAAAGAACTCCTCCCCACCTTCTTTAGATTTTAGATCTATTTTGACACATGGAAGCAACAAAGATGCATTAATGACATCAACAGTGTCTTTCCAGCAAGTAATATTGTAGTTTGATCTTTCCTCACAATCTACTGAATTAAAAGACCAATCTTTAGAATTGTTGATAGTGAATCCTTTGTGTTCTTCCCCTTCGCACCTAGTTTCATGAAGCAAAATGACATGTGGATTATATTTGGCAAAACAGATTTTGAGGGATAATTTTTGTGGGTACCGCTCCCCCACCCCACCCCTCTCGGACTAAATGACAGAATTATCATGGTTTCATCTTCTATGAGATTTTTCCTGCTCTAAGGGTCATTTCATCATCATTTGATTCCTTCCTTAACCTCCTTAATGGATTTCTTCTTTGCTAGGGTAAGGTTGCATCATTTAGAACTACTGATATTAAGCCTTTGTGTTCTTTCCTTCCCATACATTTTCCTGAAAGCAAAATGACATTTGCACTATATTTGGCAAAGCACCTTTCCAAGGCTAATTAAATGATAGAATTATCATGCTTCAACCTTCTTTGAGATTTCCCCTACTTTGAGGACTCCTTTATTGTCATACTCTTTTCTTCTTTAATGAATTTCTTCTTTGCTATGATAAGATAGGATTTCCAACCCACTAATGATCCCTAATAATTTTCCTTTGCCAAACCTCCTTCTACCCCCTTCTTTCTCCCTTTGGGAACCGTCTCTTCTAGGTCTTAGGTTACATATAGGTGCATATCTTCCATCATCTTTAGAGGTATAATCCCCAAACTCATATGCCATAGAGGTTTTACAGGTAATTATATTCTACCCAGATTGTGGATTATATGCTCACTTATACCAAAGAAATATTCTATCTTAAGATGATTTTGATTAGTATAGGAATGGGAATTCCAGTGGTGAACTGGATCAAGGGGTCCTTATCATTGGCTTCTTTTACTATTCTAATAAATTGATCAACTTCTAGATTCTTCTGCTTGGTTGCAGGACTAAGTAAAATTATAACAACCAACAAGAGAAGGTTCCATCAAAGGGATAAAAAAGGGAAACTCCATATCTTTTCCAGACATGTTATTTGTAGATGACATTATTCTGTTCAAATTAGGGACTGAGAGAGAAGTTGATGACATTATTAAGAGAAATCAATGAACGTAGGAATGAAGATTTCGCCTTCTAACTCTGGGTAGTTTTTTCTTAACATGTTATGTATTTCCTCTGTTTTTTGGGGTTTCTGATGTAGGCTTTATCAAGATGCGGCTTATTAGTTTCCTTTCATTTTTGTTTTGTAGTTTCAGTAGTTTCTTGTTCTTGCTGGACTAGTGGATTATGGAGATTTTAGATACAGACAATATTTTGATACAATGGGGTACAATATTTAGATGGTGTTTCCTCTAGCCCATTGTGGCTCTGTTCCTTTGTGCAGCATATTTTGGCTTGCTGTAAGACGTATTTTTGGTTATTTCTGGAATTGACCTTTTCCGGATTGATGCTCTTTATTTTTGGTTTATGTTGTCCCATGGGGATTATGTGAACTGTATAGGAGGATGCTTGTGCATGTCTTGGAGCGTTGTTTGACATTTTTATTGACTCATACGCAAATCTATCATGCCCAACAAGGGTCCTTCATACATGACATTGACTAAATTTGACTTTTATGACTAGATGACTCAATCCTAAAGGCTCACAATGGAAGCCATTACTAAAATAAAATTCCTTGCTTATGAAACCCATGAGACAAGTATTACAATAATTTTATTTTTCTTTATTTTCATCAATTACATGTCAATTTGATTTTGAACCTAGTTACTTTTCAACAAATACTTCTATGTGAGGCAGCAAGCTCTGTGATGGTTAATCTATGTTTTAGGCAGCAATTTTGGTGATGTCTTGATGTTTTGTTTGCCAGCGATATCTTGTGGATATTGATCATCTCTATGTGGCACAGGAGTTCTTATATTTTGTTTGTTCCTTGGATTTGGCACAAAGGCATAATCTGTAATCAGTGAGGTTTATGTACATGCTTGCGAAGAACCAAGACAAAGTAATATTCCTTTTGAAGTATTTGGATTCTGAGAGCATAAATTATGGGGTTGTTTGGGCAGTCTTAACCCTAGTTCTCTGAAACAGAACCTATCTGAGATGACCAACGACGAAGGAATATAGACCGCAGTGGGTTGAAGATTATTTTTGGGCCAGCAATAGGTATGGTACTGAATGGAACAAGTTTGGAACTTAAGTTCATGATCTATGCTTGAAAGAAGAGCCCTGTTTGCGGATCAAATGTGGATCTGTGGTCGGAAGAGGAACCCCGAGACTGTCCAAAGATAAATCGGTAGGAGGACGAGCCTAAACAAGAAAGTGAAGGTATTTGTCTGCATCTCTGTGTCTACTACGTAGTTGGGACTCCACAGCGGAAGGTGCAACGTTGTTCAGGAGGAGAAGATTAAAGAATTATTGGATTAGTAACAGGATAGAGACTGAGTCGGTAGCCAACTCGGACCTGGTACCATAATTAGCAATAGTATCCAGAAGTTCATTATTTCTTAAGTCTGTGATCTAGGGTGGTTAATTTGTAGACGTAGATCTATAGTTGTTTGTGTGGATTCAAAACTCTATCATTGTGGAACTGAAGTATTTGTGAATTGGACTATGTGCTACTTTATTGTGTTTTTCTCTATTGTTAAACAATAATCCGTTCCATCAAAAATATTGCACTGTTCTTTGCACAAAGTTGAATTGCTTATACTTTGTATCACTAGAAAAAGAAATCACAGATTGACTATTGTGTTAAATTTCACTAATGTATTAGGATAGAAAAGAGTGTCGTTGTAGGAAAGTTGAAACCCTATGGTAGAATTACCTTAGCCCATTACAAATGTTCATTTTTGGAGTAGTTTCTGACAACTTGAACCAAGGTAAGTCGCAAAACAGATTATTTAGATCTTCAATGATATACCCTAAAGAAAATGCATATGAGTTTTATGGTGGGAGCGAACTAATTCAAAATGTCAAACCAATCTAAATTGGATTGGTGACTATCTCTAGTTGTCTACAAGAGGTGGAAAATAAAGGCAACAATTTTATTCGAGGAGATTGCTTGACTTAATAATCTAAATAGTTTCTCCTTTACAGTTAACTTTAGTTTATCTGCATAATAGACTAAATTCCATTTGATGTCCACCTTCAGTGGCCAAATAAAGGACGTAATGTGGGTACCATACACCATTTCTCCATGCATAAAGTTGGAGATCAAGTTGAATCTGAATATCTAAGAAGCATGGATGGACTAAATTGAGTTGAGTAATTAGCTAGAATCATATCCCAAACAAGGTAATGAGATTCCCAATAATCACTAAACACGCATGCAAGCATTCAACAAATATATCTGATCTAATTACAAACAAGTAGTATCACCCACTCCTAACCACAATTGTAATCATCATTCACTCTAGTGTGAATGCCCATTATTCACCCCAATGCCAATGAATCCAATTTATCTTTTGCCATATATGTCAGATTGTTTAGTGCAGACATCTCAAGCCACAATGAGAATGTGGGTACCTAATAAGCATGAAATAGTGTTTGATCTCAAAAACAAAATCACTTTTCACAAATAAAACATCTCTGGTGGGCCATATTTGTTTAGTGCGTTGAGAAGAAAATGCCATGTATAAAAAATAAACATCTCAAATTCAAGGAGTTGAACAAAATGTACTAGGGAGGAAGGCCAAGATTTTGAAATTAGGCTAGGGTTTCAAACTTGACAATCAAATTACTGGTAAAGGATCATGTTGAGAACCAACCAAGAATACATATAATAGCATATGCAAATAATCTTCACAATATTTTTTTATCTTAGAATTGGTAAAGCTCAAGGCTCAAATGAAAACCCGTGAGGAACATATTTCTCAGTGTGTGTCTTGGAAGGTTAGTACCACTAAAACTCTTACAGTACTAATAAATGAATATCTGTATTTCAGAATTGCAAGTCCTTGCTTGCCAATATCAAAACCCCAATGGTTAGCATGATCGATATGAGGCAACAGCCAAAGACAAGATTTTCACATACAGTGGGCTGAAGAATATGATTAAATGGGGCATCAGTTAGCACATAGATCAATTTCACTTGATGTTCCTTTGAGTATTACATGCCTATATAAGTGAAAATTTAATGGTACATATCTATTCCTTTTCACAATTATATCATGAAGCACCATATTAATGATGCCCCACAGTCCTTCACCTTTAAGGAGGTTGTGTCTTCTTCCCATGATGCCCATAATTTTGTGTAGAGTGCAGTAGAATAAGTGCGCCATATATCCAATGTGTATATAGATGTATGCATGTAGTCATGTTGGCCCATATCAAACTAATTTTAATCTTTGCAAAATTTGGAATTAACTTGGTTGCAAGCTTCCATTTCTCGAATTGCAATGAAACTCTTAACAGTTTTGAACATGTTTATTAGGGATTTGAACATTCGTGGGGTATGAAACACCCTCGTTTTACCATCGAACCAAGACCATTGTCATAAATAGCAACAATAGAGGTAAGTTCATCATACCTAGACCTAGTCCTTCAATCGCTGGAGCTTTGAATAAAGAATACTCTTTGACAATTCACCTTGAGGAATCCCTGCCACCCCTACAGATATGGAATATATTCTACGATTCACCCTGCAATCATCACTTTACTGTTGATTCTCAAGCGATAGTGTCCTGGGTCCGAAGCCCGGGACCTGCCAACTCCATCTGTTGCTTCTAGAATCTCCCATGATGGTCCTCCTCTCAGATCGTCTGGCACCGCTCCAGGGTGGATTGGGTGGATAACAAGTTTGAGGACGATGCAGATTGGATAGGGCATTGATAGGAAACTTGGTGAAGGACTAGATATGTTGAAGGATCTGATTGAAGAATATGGTGTTGCATATGAAGTATGAAAGAAAAGTGTATGAATGAAAAATCTTCTGTCAAATATTCGGTTGATAGTCCTACTATGAAAAGTTGAGAAGAAACGTCAAGTTGTCTAGAAGACCCTGAAGGTTTGTATTTGATTATGTACATGTGAAAGTATATTATTGATTGGGGTTGTGTCTGTAAAGGTAAATCTCTCAAAGGTTTTGACAGCATGTTGGTTACTAATTAATTTGATTGGGAGATATTTGTTTCCCTTGATCTACTGGATCAAGGAGTGTTGAGGCTTTGTGAATAAAGCACTACCCGGGAGGACATCTGGCCGACACTTTGTGTTGATGTCTAGGTCCCGAAGTTGGAAGGGTGGCGTTGGTCATTGAGCTCTGACACGTACCTGGATTTATGGGTTGATGGTTAGCAAGTAAGCCTAATGGTACCTAAAGAGGTTGAAAGCTTGACTCCATCTTATTCCCACCTGGATAGATTGCCCTGGTCAGGAATCTAGTCTGTGGCATTGCGGTGCCTAAATTGTTAAGAGACCAATGGATAGATCTCCCTGGTCATGAATCTAATCTGTGGCATTATAGTGCCTAAATTGATGAGAGACCAATGGATAGATTTCCCTAGTCAGGAATCTAGTCCATGGCATTGTGGTGCCTAAACTTCTGAGGAATCATCTATAATCAGTGAGGGTTTTGTACATGCTTGCGAAGAACCAAGACAAAGCAATATTCCTTTTGAAGCATTATGATTCTGAGAGCATAAATTGTGGGGGTTGTTTGGGCAGTATAAACCCTAGTTCTCTGAAACATAACCTATCTGAGATGACCAGCGAGGAAGGAATATAGACAACAATGGGTTGAAGATTGTTTTTAGGCCAGCAATAGGTGTGATAATGAATGGAACAAGTTTGGAACTTAAGTTCATGGCATCCCAGGAACACTAGTATCATTTGTATCATAGTGTAAAATAGGAAACATATTAATAATATAATACCCCCTTTAGAATATTTTGGAACATATTTTCCTCGTGTCCTTACTTTGTAAATGAGTGAGTTTTTACTCAGTTGTGCCTCTGAATCCAAGTGGTAAAAATTCAAATGTGTTCCTTTCATTTGTAAAACTAGTATTGATCATTTAACAATGCAAAATTTTGAATGTTCTTTCAAGAAGCATGAGACTTACAAATCTACAAGTGTCATTCAGAAATTGGCTTGAGTGTTTTTCTATTTATCGTTGACATTTTTGATGTATTTTTTGTATGACACAACTTAGTTGATAATGTGTTATTAGTCAAGAGGACTAACATAACATGTTGCATTGTGTTGACTCAAGTTACCTATTGATGTTGAATTTCTGTTGTAATCATATAGGTTTTGTACAATTCTTGTATGGTTCCTGTATTGGCCCAAAATATACTTACTTTTGAAAAGAGAATAGGGTATATATATTTGAAAGTTGTATACTATTAAGGAAGGTGTTTAAAAGTATTTGATGATTCTAATGCTTCAAACAATGTTGCCAAGGTGAATAATGTTATTTGAAAAATAGTGTTTCTATTGTTGTCCACGGGAAAATTTCTATTTGGAACCCTTGACAATAGTGAAATGATAAATGTACATACCTGTGTAAGTTGAATATTGTTTTTTTGGTAATCTAGTCACACCTTTCTATTACTTTAAACAAGAAAACATTTTTCATGTAGCTATTTGTTTGCCATTGGGGAAACCAAACTAATAGCGCGTAAGTAAAGTCTTTGATAAAATTATTTATTTTAATGTAACAATATAAATATATAAGTCATGTACCATAAGATTGTCAAACAAAGCAACGAAAGACTTAAAACTAGAGATAATGATAAGGTTGTATAGCCAAATCTAAAAAAAAAAAAAAACGCAACCATCATTAGGGTGAATCCGCTTGTTGGGGTGAAGGTGCAACCTCCTCTTCCTTGTTCTTAGGAAATCCTAATTCTACTACTTTCTTGGAAATAGAAGTCACCTTGTCATCCAAATTTTCCACTTGTAACTACAGAGTATCTATGCACAAGAGAATCTCATATCGGGACTCACTTCTTTCTAACATGACTTTACCAAGGGTAGCTTTGATTTTCCAATAGAGATATTATGTTGTTTACATATATTGGGTGTGCCTTGATCTAGTATTATTCAGGTATGGATTCCATTGTCCTATATTTTCTTCAACCTCTATATTTGATAGAAATATTCTTCCCGCTCTTGTTTCATTTTCAATAATTTCAATTCCTCTCTAGCTACCCTAGGGGTATGCTCCAAATAATATAATACAAAGGCTTTTATGTCATATTGTACTCTCATGTGCAAGGAGACTCCTTGACCTTGACTTATGTGATGGTTGGGGGAAGAACCAAGATGAGACATGGATTTTGATAAAACAAGGTATGGGGAGAGCGGGACAGGGGACGTAAGGGAAATATCGTGTGGAAGAGACCAACAAAATAGTGTCCACTAGCCTAAAATATAAAGTGGAGCTACTTGGAACCATAATATCAATAGAGCCAAATGGGCTTGAATTTGGGTGTCAACTTATTAACTAATTGTGACCTTCCCCATCTTCACAAGGTGAGGTTAATGAACAGAGCCATAATTATAGTCATGTGTTTCCATAACCATATTTTAATACCTATGTTTGAGATGATGGAAATTATTTCCCTTCATTCCATCCCTTTTATGTAGGAATTTTTGAACTCCCATCTAACAGAAAATCACGGAGACGAGCGGTGATGGCGTGTTGGGAGGAGTTGGTGGTATCAATGTTGTTCAGAGAAAACCACATGGGGTCGTGTATGTTGAATATTGTTGAGGAAGGTTTTCATCAATGATGATATCAGTGATGATTTGTGTGATGTATAACCTTCAACAATGGAAGAAATTATACTGTATGATTTTCCATGACAATACTAAGAGCAGTCTGTTTGTAATGGAAACATACAATCGTTTTGTACGAAATATGGTGAATATGAAAAATGCTAATGGGACTTGGAAATGGTGCTTGTTACAATTAATATGGTGCATCGATAATAAAGAGGATGATGAAATAAAGGATATAGAGAAAGTATGAAATGGAGGATACAAAGAAAGTGTGAAATAGAGGATAAGACATGGAGTATGAAGATGATGATGATGATTGTTACAAATAGAACTTGCAATAGGATGTACAATGTTGCTTTGTTGTGATGATTTTTGTATAGATACATTAATCCTTCCAATTGTTTTATTGGTGTAGGTATCTTGGAATACTTTGTTTCTCAATCTAGTTTGAGATCTTCATTGGCCTATTGTTAGTCATACTTAGTGCTTACATACTTGAAAACACTTATGAACCAAAAGTTTTTTCCCCTCCTTTTTTTCCTTTGTTTTTTCATTTCTCTTGTCAAACTATTGACACCATTTTCGGTTTTCACTAATGCCTTACCCCATTTAGCCTAATAGCATTTTCATGAGGAGGAATGCCTTTATTGTAGACCTAAGGTTGCCTCCATGGTGGTTTTCAGCCAAAGGTATATCCCAAATTCATTAATAAGGTTTCCACTTGGATTTATATTATTATTATTATTATTTTCATTTGCAATGTTTATGATATCTAATTGGCTTGAGAGAATTTTTACTCTCAACCACACCAAATTATTAGGATTTGAATATGGTTGTGACTTATTCCTTTTATATAGGCTTATTGTAGATATTTTCTAAAGAGTGACTACAACACCCTTTGGATTTCTTAGTGATTCTCCATTTTGTACTAGTGATTCGCCATGATTTTACAAGATAATATAATCTGGTGAGAGATACGCCAAAAAAATTATATATACATATTATATTATTAATAAAATCGTCTTCCATTCTTCCTATGTATCATGGGGATTCGCCCATTTATTATACATATAAATTTAGGGAGGTTCTTAATATTTTCCCTGTTGTGTAGTTCAGATCATCAAGGTTGACCTGCCTTCCGAAATTGCACAATCCAAATCCTCAATGCTCAGTGCAATTTCCAGAGACAGAGTACTGCACAATTCCAAGAAGGAAGATCGACTTGTGTTAAAAAGGATCAAATCAGGATCCAAACAATACATCACAAGCACTACATGGGATGATAAGTCTTTAGCATAGCATTAGTACTTGATGACAGTGAATGATAGACTCATGTAGACAGAAGGGGAGGCTCCAAAATTAAAGCATGGGAAAAATTTTAGAGGGTGGTTGTAGCAACTACAACACAACCCTTAAATGAGAACATATAATGAAAATATGTTAATCATTGTTGTTTGTGTAGATTTAAAGTGATGTTGACACAATGAGCCAAAGATTTGCAGAAAGAATTTGAAATGTCTTTCTTCAAATAATTGTAATTTTTTTAAGATTTTAAGTTATTCAATCTAGTAAAGGCATATTCATCTCACTAACTAAATATATTAAGGAAATGTTAAAGAAAATTGGAATGGAAAATTATACATTGTTAGCACACTCATGGTCATATGATGCAAAGTAAGCAAAGATGATGAATCCACATACACAAATCAAACTTTGTACAAATCAATAGTTAGTAGCCTACTATATCTAAAGCATCAGTACCAAACATCATGCAAGCAATAGATTGGTTGCAAGATTTCAATTTGCACCAAGAAACGGGTTGTGAACATCTTTACTAAACCCGTTCATAGTGAAACAGTTGAATATCTTAGACAAAAGCTAGGAGTGATATCCCTCAAAAATCATGAATGGAGAAAATAACAAGCTTGTGGGGGTGGCCCTTTGTCATTGATGTCAAAGGGGGAGAGTTTGCAAATAAGGGGACTTCTACAACAACAATTCACAAATGTTTGGGGTTGTCCCAATGTTAAGGGAGGAGATTGTTGAATATAATATTGTCATCGAAGTTGACCTAAGTCAGAGCAGGCCACCTTTTATGTGTTGGACAAACCAAGTTTACAAGTTAGCCCCTTATGCAAGTGTCAAATCATTATAAGCTAAGAATAAGTGAGCACAATTGAATGTGTGTGTGAATGGAATGAAAAACTACTGTGAGTAGCAAAGAAAAAGAGGAGCACAGAAGAGGTTGTAGTCTCGAGAAAATTGCAACCATGTTATGAAACCAGCTCACAAAATAGAAGAAAAGATAGAGCAATGACTTCAAAATCAACCTCTTCGGGGGAACAACCTCCTTTATATTACACAAACGAACAATTCTTGGATGATACAAATAACAAGACCTTCTTTCTCTATATAGGAGTCTAAGGGGTCACAATATAGTCAAAGCCAACATAGCAACAATAATTTAAGAGCACAACAATAACAATAGTGGCATTCTATGGGGCACAATAATAAAAATATGGGGACAACATGGGCATAACAATAAAGGGCTACAATGACACTAATAATAGGGGAATACACTAGTACTATAGGGACCTAACATGCCCCTCTCCTTCAGAAAAGTGTTGTCATCAACGCTTGAGTAGTTATGGATGCTTCTATATAAAATTCTCATCCTCCCATGTGGAATCTTCAACGGATAAGTTCTTCCACTTGATGAGATACTCTAAAATTGATCGATTTCGTAGCTATTGAGTTCTTCTTTCTGTGACTGCTTCAGGTTCCAATATGATTTTTCCTTCCTTGTCAAGTTCTGGCAATATTGTTTGAACTGGGAGCTTGTCACCTATAACCTTCTTTTAGCATGAAACATAGAAAACTGGGTGCACTCGGGATGCTGTAGGAAGCTCCAATTTGTATGCCATAGTACCAATCTTTTGCAACACCTTGTACGGACCATAATACTTTGGTGATAATTTATTATCCTTCTTAGTTTGCTTGAGGGACATTTTTTTGTATGGTTGTAGCCGTAGAAATACCTAGTCACCTATATCAAAACTTCTTTCATTGTGATGTTGACCTGCCGGTTGTTTCATTCTACTTTGTGCAAAAGTGAGGTTATCCTTTAAGAGTTGCAAAACTTGTTGTTGATGCTTGATGTGATCTTCCACTACTTGAACCTTAGAATTTTCTCTTAAATATGATGTGATGGATGGTGGGTGATATCCATAAAGTGTCATAAATGGGGTCATTTTTGCTGCAGTATGGAAGGAAGTGTTATACCACCATTTAGCTGAAAGCAACCATTTGACCCATTGTGTCTGTTTATCATATACAAAGCAACGAAGGTATCCTTCCAAACATTTGTTACTATCTCAGTTTTCCCACCAGATTGAGGATGATAAGATGAGCTATGAGCTAACTCAGTACCCAGAAAAGAAAATAATTATGTCCAAAAATTTCCAGTGAAAACCGGATCTCAATCGCTTACAATAATCTTTGGGTTTCCATGTAGCTTTTGAATTGTTTCCATAAATGCAGTAGCAACTTTATTGGCTTTAAAGGGTGAGATAATGCACAAATGTGTGCATACTTGGTAAGTCTATCAACTACCACCATGATGACACTCTTTCCTTTGGACTTGGGTAAACTTTTGATAAAATCCATTGAAACCTCCTCCCAACGTTGACTTGGAATGGATAAATGTTGTAATAGACCTGGGGTATTAATTGTTTCAAATTTATTTTGTTGGCAAACCAAACATTCTACCACAAACTTTCAAATATCATATTTAAGGCCATCCCAAAAAAAATCCTTCTTCACCCTGTGGTAAGTTTTTAAAAATCATGAGTGCCCTCCTAAGGGAGAGGTGTGCAATTCTATAAGAATCTTTTGCTTGAGTTGGGAATTCTTACAGAGGTATAAGCAATCTATGTACCATAACAAATCATTTTTCCAACTAAAGGTATCAAATGTATTGGGTGTTGAGAAATCTAAGGATTTGATATGTTAATGATTTCTCGATCTAGATAACTACTTGTGAAGTATTTTTAACCTTTTTACTTATTCAAACAAGATATTCTTATGTGTGTGTTTGTTAACTTCATCAACCAAATACCATGAACAATAAACAAAAGAATAATAACACGGGATATAGGCAATAACCAAGGAAATACCTCTCCAACCTGAGAGGGAAACCCACAGTAATTCTTCTTATAGAATCTTCACTTGACAAAATCTCCAAGACCTAGACAAAGACCCTTTGACACTTGTGTCTCTAAGATCAAGGCAAGTACCTTTTGCTACTGTTGTCCTCTTACTGTTGTACAATGGACCCAACCTATCACTGTAGGTACTAGGATTAGCTTCTGTCTTCCTTCTTCATCACTCTAAATCTTACTTGCATCAAGAGCAATTACTAGACAATTTTGTACCCAACACTTGTCCTTAAACAAGGGAGATCTACCTTCTTGATTAGGATTGTCTTGTTGTTCTAGAATAATCCCTGCAACAGTGTAGATCCTTCTTTTGCACATGTGGGAAGACTTGAGGTTCTTCTAACCTCCTTTCCTCTTCGTTATACTTGGATCTTCCTTGTAGGTGAAAGATCAAACTTTTAAGCCAAAGATCGAACTCTTTTAAGATGATGAACTTGGATTGTAATGCAACCCTAATCTGCAACCTTGTCTTTTCTTGTCTCTTTGCACGTGTGAGTGGATCTAGGGCTCTCCTAGCCTCTTGTCCCTTTGCTACACTTGAAGACTCCTTTGAGGACCGAATTTTTTGAGATCAAAACCGAACCCTTTTGAGGTGATGCACTTGGATGTTATGCAGCCTTAATCTACAGCCCAGTATTTTCTTGTCTCTTTGCACGTGTGAGTGGATCTAGGGATCTCCTAACCTCTTATCCCTTCGCTGCACTTGAAGACTCCTTCTAGGCGAAGAACCGAATCTTTTTATATCAAAACTGAACCCTTTTGAGGTGATGCACTTGGACTGTTATGCAGCCCTAAATTTGCAGCCTTGTCTCTTCGCACATGTGACAGACTTGACCCAAAAACAGATCCAAGGATGCACCGAAATGTTTTTCCTCTTCCTCGCTAGATCAACTCCTCTTCTTCGCACTCTTTTTTAACCCAAGATCAAGTCAGTGAATGAATGTGTGTTCAAATGGCGTATGAGAGGGCTATTTATAGCCTTCTTGTGTTGCTTTTTAGCCGACCTATAAATATATCTTGAAGTCGACTTGAACTATATACTTTGGAGGCCTTCTTGATGTCAAGTTGCTAGTCCTTTAGCCTTGCATTTGGAGGAGACATTTAACATGGTTTAGCCCTTGATCTTGGAGACAAAAACTCATCTTTTTATATACAATTTACAAGTGTAATATTCACATCAATGACACAATCCTATCACCTAGCCTAGAGCTCACAATGGGAGCTACTAAACAAAATTTTGAGCATGAAACCCATGACTCAAATTTATAAAATATTTTTCTAAATACAAATTTACATCATTTACATTGGGATGTGTTATTATGAATACCGAACCTAGTTACACTTTCTTGAACACTGGGGTCTTGTTGTAACTTTTGAATGAGTGCACACACTTCTTCGTCATTCTTCCATTCATCCCTTCCTTCGTTTATCCAATCTGGTTGGATAATAGAAATGGCACTAAGAAATGCTTACACATCTTCATCATTTCTTGAGAGTGCATCTGCAACAACATTTTGCTTCCCCTTTTTTGTAGATGGTTTCAAAGTCATAATCCAACATCTTTGTGATCCATTTTTGCTGCTCTTCAGAAAATAATATTTGATCTAAAAAGTATTTAAGACTATCATGATTTGTTTTTACCTTGAGTGTCTTCCCATTAGGTAAGGCACCATTTCTTAAGTGCATGTAATATTGCCAACATTTCCTTCTCATAAATAACTTTATGTAAATATTTTCCTTTGATTGGACGACTTTAGAAAGCAATGGGTCTTTCTTCTTGCATTAAAATGGCACCAATTCCATTTCTTGAGGCATCACATTCCACAATAAAGGTTTTTATAAAGTCTGCTGTAGCTAAGACCGACGCTTGACACATTGCCTCTTTAAGATGTTCAAAGGATTTCGTTGCTTCTGGAATCCAAGAAAATGCATCTTTCTTTAGTAATGTTGTTAGAGGTGCTATTATTCTCCCATAATTCTTAACAAACTTGGGATAATACCCTATCAACCCAAGAAATCATCGCAGATGTTTTATGGATGTGGGGATTTTCCATTCCTTAATGGCTTTAATTTTGCTAAGGTCTACCTTAACACCTTCATGAGATACAATATGACCCAAATATTTCACCTCTTTGACTCCAAAGAAACATTTGGAGGTTTTTGCCTATAATTGTTTCTCCTCCAATAGTTTGAGCACTCTATCAACATGTTGAACATGATCCTTCCAAGACTTGTTGTAGATTAGTATATCATCAAAAAATACTAACAAAAAATTTCTAAGGAAGGGTTTGAAAATAGAATTCATCAAACCTTGAAATGTAGAAGGTGCATTAGTAAGGCCAAAAGGCATGACCAAAAATTCATAAAGACCCTCATGAGTTCTAAATGTTGTTTTCAGAATGTCTCCAGTCTTCATTCTGATTTGATGATATCCTGATCGAAGGTCCAACTTGGTGAAGTAAATTGCTCCATGTAATTCATCCAATAATCCATCAATGACACAAATAGGAAATTTATCTTTAATAGTGAGCTTGTTGAGCTCCCTATAATCTAGGCACATGCGCCATGATCCATCCTTCTTGCGCACCAATACTGTTGGAGCAGAGAAAGAACTTTGACTAGGTTGAATTATACCAGCCTCTAGCATTTCTGCAACCATACGTTCAATTTCACTCTTTTGGGCATAGGGATATCTGTAAGGCTTGATGTTTGGAGGAACACTTCCTGGAATCAAATGAATTGCATGATCATGATCACGAATAGGTGGAAGGAATTTGGGAGTCTCAAATACCTTGGAATGATTGTCCATGACTTTTTGGAGATTTGGAGAAATAGATGATTTCGACATGGGAACCTCTTGCGAACGTAGTTTTGCAATTACGCCGTGTTGTTCTTTCTTTAGAAGCTTTGTCATGCCATTAGAGTTGATTATCTTTCCCGATTTCCTTGCGATACCCCTTAATTCAACTTCTTTTCCATCTTAAATATAAAATAAAATAAATAAATAATCTTGAAAATTAAAAGCTATCGTACCCAAAGATTGTAGCGATTGGACTCCTAGTACAACATCACCACCACCCATTGGAATGGAAAGCATTGGACTATTCAACACATATTCTCCCATGGATAGTTTGATATTATAGCACTTTCCAGAGCAATTTATGGTTTTTCCATTAGCAACCATCACTTGACACTCTGGTGCTGAATATAGGAAGCAATTCAATTCCTTCACTATCTTACAATGAATAAAATTATGGGTACCGCTTGAATCAATCAACACTATTACCTTTTTCTTCTTGATATGTTCTTCTATCTTAATAGTTTGAGTAGTTATTTCGGCCAATGCATTACAAGATATGATCATATTCATTTCTAATTTATCTAGGCTTTGTTCCTGGTGTGTATCCTCTTCTTTTGATGTTCCTTATTCATTTTGTTCTTCCTCTTCACAATCTATGTAAAATAATTTCTTCTCAACACACTTGTGACCTTTAATTTATTTGTTATCACCACTGTAACAAAACCCTTTTGCTCTTTTTTCTTCCAATTGTTGTGGTGTCAACATTGTAGGTTGTGGAAAGCTAGGAGCAACAACACTTCCATCTTTATAGTTGTGATTGGTAGGCTTCCTTGTTGCCATAATTTTTCTTTCAATTTTTCTTGTCAACTGGAATGCCTTCTCCAATGAATCAGATTCTCAAAGGCCAACCTCATTGTGGATGTTCTCCTTTAATGTCCCTATGAACACATCAATCCTATGTTCCTCTAGAATATCTTTTACCCTTATATTCAATTTTTGGAAGTCCTCAATGTGCTCCACCATTGAACCGTTTTGTTTGAGATTTATCAAATGGCTAAAAAAGGTGTTGCTTTTTGTATCCTCATAATGTGCTATCATTTCTTCCATAAAAATTGCCTAAGTGACAATTTGTTTACAAGAGCAAAGCCATCGATACCATGCAAACTGATTGGATTCCAAATATAAAGTCGCAATGTGTACCTATTGTGTGTTTTGCACATTATGGAGATCGAAATATTACTCCATCTGTAGTATCCATGTTACGGGATCCTTGCCATAAAACTTCCTCATATCGATATTTGGAGCATGGTGGGTCTTCAATCCAATGTTAAAATCTATGAAATCATGATTAGCATTTCTTTTGTTCTCATCATAAGTTTCCTCTACTACCTATTCGCCATTAGGAAGCATTTTTTGTAGTAACTTTTCCAAACATCCTTTCAAACCTTCCATGTCTTTCTTCAAATCTTCAATGTTTACTTCTAAACCATCCATCTTAGCTTCCACGCCATTATTTAAACCATCCATCTTAGCTTCCATGCCTTTCTTTAAACCATCCATCTTAGCTTTTGTTACTTTTTGTGAGAGTGAAATTTGTTGCATTTGGTCTCGTAATTTTGATATAACATGTTTCATTTCTTCCTCTTCTTCATGAGTCATGCTAGAACTTTCAGGTTGCTCACTAGGTGTTTCTATTTTCTCTCTTCGGGGTTAATGATAATTATGCTTCACTATGTCCTTTGAATTCCTTCAAACTAATTTTTCAAACCAAACTTATGAAAAAATTTAAAAAGACTACACATTTTTTTTTTTAGCTTTGTAGGAGCTCGATATTGAATATGTTGTATCTCTACAATTTCATATCTCCAAGGTCTGAACTTTCGTCTTAATGGTAGCTCTCTGAGTCCTCGTTCCAACCGCACAAGTCTGATCACAATTGGATTGTCTGATAAAGAGTTATTCCAAATCTCCCACGATGACTTGATTATAGACTGGTTCAGTAGAGTGAACTTGTATGAAGTGCCACGTGCCACTGTGTCGACCTTTGGACCTGAAACCAATACACAGAAAACTAAAGCTCGTCCTCTTTATGTACCTTTTTATGAAATTTCAATCTGATGCTCAGAAAGAAAGCTATGACAATTTTCCCCAAGTCACCTGTTTGAAATATAATTCGGGAGACTGCAAAAACCCTAACTTCCTTGGATCATATCTCCAAAAATATAGTGAGACAATATCTGAAATTCAGACCCGAGGTTCATCACAATTTTGTCTCAGTAGGTTTTAATTTAAGCTTCTGGAACATCGTAGAAAAAAAGTTATACCGAAAATTCCACAATGACCTGTTTGAAGCAGCGAAACCCTAGAATCCAAAGCTCTAATACCCATTGTTATGCAACCAGCTCACAAAATAGAAGAATAGATAGCACGACGACTTCAAAATCAGCGTCTTCGAGGGGGAAACCTCCTTTACATTACACAAATGAACAATTATTGAATGATACAAATGACAAGACCTTCTTTCTATATGTAAGAGTCTAAGGGGTCACAATATAGTCAAAGCCGACATAACAATAATAATGTAAGAACACAACAATAACAATAGTGGCCTTCTATCGGGCACAATAATAACAATATGGGGACAACATGGGAACAACAATAACAATAAAGGGCTATAATGACAATAATAATAAGGGAATACACCAGTATTATAGGGACCTAACAAACGAGGCCCCACTCGAAGATTATGAAGTGATTTGTACATTATATCTTTGATATCATGATGTTTGAACACGTCAACTAACAAAAAGGTGCACCTAAAAGATATATCTACCATGATTCAAGCCCCAAAGGTCTTGTTTTTGCAGGAATTTTGATGTTACAATTTCGAGCATTTTTGCCAATATACTAATATAAAATGGATATTTTGAGGTTTGACCCCCAAAGACCAACAACGTCATTAGACAATATATTTTCCAACAAGCATTGTCCATCATATCGAGAGCACCCACCAATAATTTACAAAGTAAGGTTGTTACAAATACTCTAGTATCTTGACTGTTACAAATCAAACTTCATTGGTGAGTGATCAAATAAGGTAGAGTTCCTTCTTATTTATAGTGGTTGTATCACCCCTTTTGAGGTTGACTTGGTGGAGCAGCCATAATTGACCAAATTACATAATATAAATTTTATTTCTTTGACATAATAAGCCCAAGAAGGGTCTAATACAAGATGATAAGAACAATGACTCATGACACAAACCCTAGAAGCACACAATGGGTGCTTAGACTTAGAAACAAAATAAATTGACCATGAAACCCATGCTTATAAAAATAACTTTCTGTTAATATTTACAATAATTTTTCTTTATTTTTTTTGACAAATACATAAGAATTACATCATGTCATGAGCTAGACAACAATTATGAACAACATTAGTTACATTTCTCAACGCTCCCTCTTAACTAGGGAGGTATTCATAATTGTTCAACCAGTACAAGGTTGACCTCAATTTGAAATGTTCCAATAAGAGTACAACATCATTCACAATGCTAGGGATACCAAAACTTCCAAGGTATCCTCCCAACAAGGACTAAGGTGTCATCAAGACAACTTTCCACTATAGGTACCATCAGGCTACAACCTTGGTATCAATCCAACTGGATATAGACACCATTTAGGCCTCAATCCCAAGACACCAACCCTCACAGGGATCTAGGTATCATCAAGGTCACACACTAAAACGGAGCTCCATAATACCAATATACCCTCCCACACCAAGATCTAGACATCATCAAGGCCAAACTATAAATGAGATCTCAACACCAACCAAGCCAAGATGTCCTTCCAAGTACAAGTATATGTGCATCTTATGGTGCTCATCTCTCCCTCTCAACCAAATCAGACATATCCACCAATCCAAGCATGCTTCTAAAATATACAAACTTCTTTGGGAGAAATCAACACATCAGCGACTTGTTCATCCATCTAAACATATTGTAGCTCCACAACCCCAACCATTATCAAATTTTCAATATATTGGTTCTCACTATCAATATGTTAGCACAATCTCTAGGGTTCTCAACCATTCTGATGTTGCTTAGTTCATCATAATATCCAAACAAATCTCGACAGAAGCTTCATTTTCCAATCTTCTTAAGCAGCACCAAACTTAGCGTCAGCGCTTCTCAAAACAACCAAGTCTTATTCACGACCTCATCAAACACGAATAACCATCAGTAGTGTTTCAACCATTCTTTGATTCTTTTCCTTATCGAAATTTTCCAAGATCATGTTATCTCTCTTAACTATGGTGAATTTGTGCCTTTGTTCATCCAAGCTGCCTCTCAACTTAGGGGGATAAGCCGATCATCAAAAACTATATTCTTCCAGCGACACATGCTATTACTTTTGCATAATCATATCATCAGAGAACTTTGACCTTCCAAAAATTCATTCCATCATATGGTAGCAAGGCCATCATTCAATCATTAATGTAAACTTCGAATTCATCAAGGTCCTCGCCGCTCCCTCTTTCCATCATACTCATCATCATCATAAGGTCATCATCAAGTATGAGGTAGGAATATATCTTTACAACTTCTTGCAAACTATGTGTCTGCAAATATCAACAAGTACAACCGGGCACACAAACATATATGTAAAAGAGTATGAAATTAACTTTATCAATAGCATGTTATCACAATGAGAGAAACTAACAATGTCAAAACTTCAAACAAGAAAATAAACCTTCGATATTCAAAACCTAAACCTTGTTAGGGTTTCAATTGTACAAAAGCATTTACACCTAGGGTTGCACTTTCAAGTCCTAGAATCTTATTACAACTTTTACTAGGGTTTTTATCATAAACCCTACATAATAATATCATCAAACCTGTTGTAGCTCCTAGAGACAACCCCCTAGCTGAAGAGAGGTTAGTGCCTAGGACATCTTAGTCTCTCTTGAAGATAATTCTGTGCGGCTCAAGAGATGAATGTAAAATGATTTAGATATTGGTTTAATTTCCCTTCTTAGAGGCAGATTCAGTATACAAGTGAAAAAGGTATCATTCCCAAGAATAAATGTTCCAAGTCTATAGGCCAACACAGAAAATGCAACTTAAATTTTGTCATTGCAGTAAGATGGGGAAGAAACAAATGAAAAAGGGACTCAGTGCAAAGGGTTGGATAAACATAGAATCATGTGCAACAAATTCCAATAGAATCATGAAAGGATAAAAGGAATGAAATGCAAAAATAATGGAGCACATTTTAAGGCTTCCAACTCAATGTATTCCAGGCACTATATGTTATCACACAACATAAGTAAATCTACAAATATCACATGTACCATCTGCTATCACATAACATTAGTAAATCTATGATTTCACAGGTATTGTCTGCTATCACATAACATAGGTAAATCTGTAACTTCACAGGTACCATCTACTACAACATGACATAAGAAAATCTGGGATTTAAGAGTGAATATGAAGGCTATAATTACATAATTTCTAAAGAAGAAAAACATACATGAAGTGAAATACAAAAGAGGAACACATGTTGCATATCCCAAATGCTTCGAATCACCAGCCACTTCTTCATTCATTTGTTGAGAATGAAATACATGTCACAAGGCCCAAATTGGCGAAAATGTGCAAAATAATAACAGTCTCAGGAACAAAAAATTAGAACCAAATTTGAAACCTCTCTCTCAAAACAAAATTCAGAATCCAAAAACAAACGGAATTCAGAACCCATGGGAACAGAGTTTGGGAACCTTTATTATTGAGTTCCTCCTCCCTTTTATAGAGAGAGAGAGATCAAACAATAGTTACAAAATATATCCAAAGTGCTAGCTGTCTGAATTTCCCAGTGGTTTGAGCATGTGAATGGCCTAGTTGTACTAATGATTACATAACAAATTGGATTCTTTTCTTGAAAATACAATTTAAGTGAAATGTGAGAAACAGGAGGTGTCACGATTGACACAACAAAATATCTTGTGTGTCGATTCCTTTGATTTCCACTGATTTGGCCACACCTTTGCCGTAATATTCCTCCATGGTTACCTGCCAATACGCCTATCGTTTTCTCCCTTTAACTACTTGAATTTCCTCACTTTGGAGCTAGTCGTGATTTGATGTGGTGGCACTGGGAGTTGCTCTACAACTTAGCTGTCGATCCATACATATTGTATTACCTTCGTGCTACACTTTCGGGGCACAATACATGCTATAATATTAGCATAGTGCAATTTTGAAGTTGAGACACATTGTAACTTCATTTAAATCGATGTTATGAAAACACAAAGTTCTTATGCCTTTAGCCCCCTTTGCTCTTAGCTCCTTATTGCTCATATACCATAGAACCACTATCGGTGACAAGAGACTTTCATACAATACAACATTCGATATTTCGGAGCCCCTTGGCATCATTACTCTATTAAATTAGAAGTTATGAAATCATATTATCCCGATGCTCGTAGCCCCTTTTCTATTAGTCGCCTTATCACAACTCTGCAATTGAACCAGGTGCCATGACGAGTGGCTTGGGTGCTTGAGTGCTTAAGCTTTCGGGGGCCTATCTCCCTTTGATATTCGTGCTTCGCCCTTGGTTCTTTGAATGCTTGCGACCAAGTGCCACATAACATCGGAGCTCCTTATTATCGTAACCTTTTCAAAATGGAATTAGAACAAAGTTTCAATATCTCCTTACTCTGATATTCCTCCTTAGCACTTAGGTTCTCTCCCCACCCTAAGCTTTTGATTCTTTTGAGTTCTCATGACCCTGTGCCACATAACATTGGAGCCCCTCATCGGAACCTTTTCAAAAATAAATTGCACAGGAGTTCCAATATTCACATCCCTAATATGGTTCGTAGCACTTGGTGCTCAACCTAGCTCTACACCCTTGGTTTTCTTGGGTTCCCATGATCTGGTGCCAATCATACATCTGACACCCTTTATTGTATTTGAACTTTTCATTAAAAAAAATTACACAAGGGTTACGAAATCTCTTTCCTCCGAAATACCGACCTCTGAGATGACGTCACGCTGAGGTCATCATCTCCACGTGGCGCCTCCTGAGTGGTGACATGTGTCACCTAGATTTGCCCCACTAGGCCACCAAAAATGTTGAAATTGATTGCCACGTGTCCACCATACAGCGACATCATGTCGACATCATCTACCATGTCTGCTTCTCAGGGCCAATCACCCACTGCCATGTGTCTTCTCTGGAAGAGAGAGAAAGGGGTCCCTCGTTTCTTGGTTTTTCATGTGATTTCCTTTTTATCCTATTTTCCTTGTTACCTCTGGGCTTCTAAATAATTGTAATTATTAAAGAGTTACAAAACTTCAAGGCTCTGAAAGCTCTAGGCTTCCGAAATTTGATCGCTTTGAGGTTCTAATATCGGGTCCCAAGATACCTTCCTTCCTATTCCCTGCTTCGATATTCCATTTCAAGTCGGTCTTTGAATAGACTGTTGAGGTCCTTTAATTCTGACCTCCGATATGCCTTTTGCTTCGATGTTCTGATATTGGGTCCCGATAGTCGACCTTCTTTTCCCATTTCGGCCTCCGAATTTTGGCACTTCCTCTTGGACTTTGGCTCCCTTCTAAATTTCAACCCCGAAATTTTAGTTCTCGCTTTGATTTTGGCCTTCGATTTTTGGCTCTCCTTTTTGGGTTTCCCTTTAGTCCACCAAGAGTGCACATGTCCTTGTCTACTCCAGGAATGAAAAATAGGACAATTTGACACAAATATAAAATGGTATGGCAAGTGACAACATCAGCTCCAATTGGGGACAGTGTCTTGCTGGCAAGGTGTTGAGAACCTGTAAACTAATAGCCTTCACCATTGGACATGGAGTCAAAAATGTATTGAACCTGTAAAACCATAAAATCTTCATGGAACTTTATTCATTGGGAGTCATCTACTCATAATACTTAAAATGCAAAACAACTTCTAAAAACTAAAAATTAAACACTTGCATAGTGAGCTTATTTATGTACAATTCCTACTTATGTCCAAGGCTCAATTCACGTAAGTGAAGTCAACCTTCCAATGATACCAGTTCAACATTTGAGTATTGGACCTTATGCCATTGTTCTATAGAAAATTAAAACAGGCATGCACCATTTGAAATTTTCACGTAAAACACTTAATACATACCCCATAATTGGGATCTATTGTTGGCCAAAGAAAGATGCCATATAGTCAACTACTGGATCATAGAATTGATGAGAAAAATTTACAGTCGCCTCCCTTTCTTGAAGGTTTCCATGGAGGAATCTTTCTGCAAAAGGCAGCCACAGACACTGCTTGGCTCTTCAACTTTGGGCTTCTTAAAAAAGTTGTTGCTATTAATTTTCTCCCCACTTGTTGGTAAGCGAATCCCTTTGAAAATCTGCAACAATCTCATCCTCCACTGAATCATGAGTCATAAATTAGAGAGTCTTCATCAACCTTATTACTAGCTAGCTTCATGGGCTAGTAAAATTGATCAGTAGTTGCTAATATATACTCAGAAGAAGAGGCCATCTTTATTTGTGTTAGGATATTCCGACACGTAGGAATAGTTAAGTATAACTTGGTCTAGTATAGAGTTAGGTAAAGTGTGTTTCTTTACTATGTACATTTGTAACTTACAATCCGACGGTCACGATATGTAGTGATCTGACGGTTCATTCTCTCCTCGGTATTACCGACACTTGATCCGTGGCTTGACACCCGATTGGTCATGAATTCTATTTAAAGCGCATGGAGGGTCATTTGTAGGTTAACCGTGCATGAGAGAAGCTTATGTAAATTTTCATTCTTTATTAATAAATTGCCTGTAGTAGCCACGTTGGCGCAGGCCGTGGACTGTTTCCCTCTCTGAGGGTTTTAACCACGTCAAAATACTGGTGTATTGATCTGTGATCTGTTTGTGAGCGGTGTCCTTCTGGTGTTCTGTCTGAGGAACTTACCCTGTAAATTCCTACATGGTATCAGAGCTTTTTGAGGGCCGCGTCCGTTGGTGATCCAAATCTGAAGCCGGTAGAACTGCATGCGGCTGTCGTTTCCTAGATCTACTGTTTCTGACTGTTTTCGGGCCGAGAGGACTGCTCTGTTGTGTTCGGAGCATCTGTTCCAGTGAGGGACCCCTTTCGTTTCACGCGAAAAGGTTTCCGGTAGCCCTATCTGCGTCATTTTTAAGATCTGGAGGTATACAGTCTTTATTTGCAGTTTACTGTTATTTTCTCTCTGCTTATTTCGGTTTCGGTTTATTTAGCCTTTTTTTTAACCGGATCTATACCTTTCATTTCTGCGTATGCTCTTTGCCCTGCGACTCTGTGCGATCTGGGCAAATCAGAAACAGAAAGGAAGGATTTTTTCTCATGTGTATGCTCTTTTCCCTGCACCTTAGTGTGATCTCGGAAAATCAGAAACTTTGAGAAAAATATTTAGTTTCCGGGTAAAGCTAACTTTAAGCCGTAAGGCTTGTTTTCTTGCATGTTCGTGTTGGGTTTTGTGTTTTTGTTTTGTAGGGAGAAAAAGAGCTTTCTCAAGCAAGCACGCAATCCAAAGCATCCGTGACTAAAAGAAAACAAAGCCTCCCCCGCCCCCCCTCTCTCTATCTATCTTTTTGTATAGCTCACTTGGTTCAAAGCTAATTTAAGAGAGTAGAGGTCTTGGGTTCAAATCTCTTTTTTGTTGAAAAATGAGCGTTTTTTTCATTTCCGCACATTCCCGCACTTTGTCGGCGCCTTCATCAATTTTTTTTTAAAAGGTCATAACTTCTTCATCCGGAAGCCGTTTTCAGAACCGTTTTTTTTTAACCAGCCTAATTTTTCGAGCTTTTTCCATTGGAACACTTAGTTTCAGCATATCTAGCTTTAATTTCTGTCAAAATGGAAAGTTCATGCCAAGTTATCCTTGACAGCACCAACTACTCCCAATGGTGGTCCTACATTGTGGATTTATTTAGAAGTAAAGGTCTTTACCGAATCGCCACAGGCCAAGAAACCAAGCCAAAAGGTGAAGAGAAAGCAGCCAAATGGGAAAATAGGCAAGATCAAGCACGTGGGTTGATAGGGATGTCTATCTCTCCCGATCTTAGATTCCATATTGCTGAACTTGATACTCCTAATAAAGCAATGGAGCAGCTTACTAAAGTTTTTGGAATAAAAAATGAACTTAGAGCCCATCAGCTTGAAAATGAGTTGCTTATATTAAACCCCAATGATTTTTCTTGCATTGAAGATTTCTTGTCCAAGTTCAAGACCATTAGACTTCTTTTGGAAGGTGTTAAAGTTAAGAAACAAGACAATGCCCTTATCTATTGCATTCTTTCTAAGTTGGGACCAGCCTACTCTGTGTTTGTTTCCACCTTCCATTCTACAAGAGAAGTCTTCATTTCTCAAGGACATGACTACAAGCCCCCTTCCTTTGATGCTTTTTGTGATTCTTTATTAAGAAAACAAGAAAAACTCTTACACCTTGGTCTTCTTAATCTTGGAAACTCTTCTAAGAAAGCGTTAGTCGCCCAGCAGCAACCAAACTCAAAGAATCCTAAGAAGTCATATCCTAAAAAGAATGGTCCTAAACCAAACAAGGGTCCTAAGCAATTTCAGCCTCAAAATGAAAAATCATTTCACCAGAATGATAAGGCAAATAAAAACAAAGGCAAGAATACTGATAGACATTGCAACTTTTGTAATCGAGATGGCCACTTAGAATCTAAATGCTTTAAGAAGATGGAGGCCTTGGAAGCAGCAATGAAGAAGCATAACATCCATTTGGATCACTCTTCAAATTCATCTTCAGGAATGGCACTTTCTGCATGTGGTTGTCAAGCATCTCGGTCTGGCTATGCATTAAATGTCTCTTCTTCCTCTCATTCTCATGAAAGGCTCATTGATTCTAGAGCTTCTTATCACACGGCCAAAAATAAAGCCATGTTTTCTTCTTTACATGATTGTAACACCAAAAATATATATGTTGGTGATAATAGATCTCTTAGTGTTGAAGGGACTGGAACTGTTCATATAGACAATGGTCAATTTAATGATGTATTATGTGTTCCAACCTTATCCTCCAACCTTCTATCTGTATATCAGATAACTCATTCAGGTGAAAGTAAAATCGTTGAATTTTCACCTCACGATGTTGTAATCAAGGACCTAAAGGATCCTAGACAGATTTTAGCTACTGGCATTGCTGATGATTCCACAAGGTTGTATAAGTTTCACAACTTTGGGTCATCAAATCTTCCCTCAGTATTTGTTGCTCATAATGATGAAGTTAGCAAACTTTGGCATGAGCGGTTTGGTCACTTAAACTATCGCTCTCTTCAGAACCTATGTAAAGAAAATATGGTGACAGGTCTTCCCATGGTATCTTGCAAGATGGGGTTTGTTCCGGATGTGTACTCGGAAAACATCATCGGGACAGTTTTGACAAACGTGCCTCTTGGCACGCCTCAGCCCCTTTACAGCTTGTGCACAGTGATTTATGTGGTCCACTTCCTGTTGCTTCATTCTCTCGCTGCAAGTATTTCTTAACTTTCATTGATGATTTCTCCAGACGCACTTGGGTATACTTCTTAAAACTCAAGAGCGAAGTATTTAACACATTTTTGGCCTTCAAAGCCTTTGTTGAAAACAAATCTGGACATCAAATTCTTAAGCT
>APFE031117280.1:198125-220705 GCA_000404065.3 Pinus taeda
AGCTCCTCACTCCAGCTACAATGCTCCTCCAAGACTCCTCACTGCTGCTCCAAAACAAGCTCAAGAACTGCTCACTAACTCTCAAAGAAGACTCACTCAAATGCACAAGACTGCTGTGAGAGAATGAGAGCTCTTGGGTGAGTTAAATAGGTTTTGGGAGGGGCATATGGACCCCAAAGATGTCTAGGCATTATTACATTGCTGTTTGGAGTCCAAACCAACCCTAAAACCCATTTGAAATCCACAAAAAACACAAAAAATTTATGTTTGCGTCCGGAGTTATATGCCCAGCTACCCGGCCGTTTTTATGCGGACCCGGCCATTTCGGCCGAGTCAACAATGACTTGGCCGAGTCATTGAGTGACTCGGCCGAGTCATTGCTGACTCGGCCGACCGAACTGGGTTGAGCACCATTTCAAGGCCCAGGCCAATGACCCGGACCAACTCGGTCGGGTTGGTGCTGACCCGACCGGTTCTTAAAACATTGCCATAAAGTACCATAAATGGGGTCATTTTTGCTACAGCATGAAAGGAAGTGTTATACCACCATTCTGCTAGAGGTAACCACTTGACCCATTGTGTTTCCTTATCAGATACAAAGCAATGAAGATATCCTTCCAAACATTTGTTCACAATCTCAGTTTTCCCATCAGATTGAGGATGATAAGATGAGCTATGAGCCAATTGAGTACCAAGACAAGAATATATTGTCCAAAAATTTCCAGTGAAAATGGGATCTCGGTCACTTACAATAATCTTTGGGTTTCCATGTAGCTTTTGAATTGTTTCCATAAATGCAGTAGTGACTGTACTAGCTTTGAAAGGATGAGATAGTGCACAAAAGTGCGCACACTTGGTAAGTCTATCAACTAACACCATGATGACACTATTTCCTTCAGACTTGGATAAACATGTGATAAAATCCATTAAGACTTTCTTCCAATGCTGACTTGGAATGGGTCATGGTTTTAAAAAACTCGAGGTCTTAATTGTCTCAACATTACTTTGTTGGCAAACCAAACATTATGCCACAAACTTTCGAATATCAGATTTAAGGTCATCCCAAAAAAATTCCTTCTTGACCCTGTGGTATAGTTTTTGGAAATCTTGAGTGCCCTCCTATAGGAGAGGTGTGCAATTCCAAAAGAACCTTATGTTTGAGTTGGGAGTTCTTACATAGATATAAGCGATCTTTGTACCCTAATGAATCATTTGTCCAGATAAATGTATATGATTCACTATATCTTGCTGCAACTTTTGAATGAGTGTCCAAACCTCTTCTTCATTCTTCCATTCATCCCTTGCTTCAGTTATCCAATCAGGTTGGATAATAGAAATGGCACAGAGAAATACTTCCACATCCTCATCCCTTCTTGAGAGTGCATTTGCAACAACATTTTTCTTCCCTTTTTTGTAGATAATTTCAAAGTCATGACCTAGCATCTTTGGGACCCATTTTTGCTGCTCTTCCCAAGATAATCTTTGTTCCAAGAAGTATTTACGACTGTCATGATCTGTTTTTACCTTGAAGTGTCTTCCCATTAGGTAAGGACACCATTTCTTTAGAGCATGTAGTATTGCCAACATTTCTTTCTCATAAATAGGATTGTGTAAATACTTTCCCTTGATTGGACGACTTATAAAAGCAATGGGTCTTCCTTCTTGTATTAAAACAACACCAATGCCATTTCCTGAGACATCACATTCCACATTAAAGGTTTTTGTGAAGTCTGGTGTAGCTAAGACCAGAGCTTGGCACATCGTCTCTTTAAGATTTTCAAAAGCATTAATTGTTTCTGGAGTCCAAAAAAATGCATCTTTCTTCAATAATGTTGTTAGTGGTGTTGTTATTTTCCCATAATTTTTAACAAAGTTGCAATATACCATGTCAACCCAATAAATACTCGAAGATGCATTAAGGTTGTGGGAATTTTCCATTCCTTTATGGCTTTAATTTTGTTACGGTCTACCTTCACACCCTCGTGAGATACAATATGACCCTGATATTCCACTTCATGTACTCCAAAGAAACATTTGGAGGGTTTTGCATACAATTGTTTCTCCTCCAATAGTTTGAGCACCCTATCAACTTGATGAAGATGATCTTTCCAAAAGGCATGGCCAAAAATTCATAATTACCTTCATGAGTTATGAATGTAGTTTTCAGAATGTATTTTGTCCCATTCTAATATGATGATATCTTGAGCGAAAATCTAGCATGTTGAAGTAAATTGCTCCATGTAGCTCATCCAACAATTCATCAATGACAGAAAAGGGAAATTTATCTTTAATAGTGAGCTTATTCAGCTCTCTATAATCTAGACAGATACGCCATGATCCATCCTTCTTGTCCACCAATACTACTAGAGAAAAGAAGGAACTTTGGCTAGGTTGAATTATACCTGCCTCTAGCATTTCTGCAATCATACGTTCAATTTCACTCTTATGGGCATAGGGATATCTGTAAGGTATGATGTTTATAGGAACACATTTGGGAATCAAGTGAATAGCTTGATCATGATCACAAATAGGTGGAAGACCTTTTGGAATCTCAAATACCCTGGAATGATTGTCAAAAACACTTTGGAGTTTGGAGATCTGGAGAAACAGACGACTTAAATTTGTGAACATTTAGTAAGCATAATTGCACAATTACCCCTCGTTGTTCCTTCTTCAAAAGCTTTGCCATTAGAGCTAATTATCTTTCCAAGTTTCCTTGTGATACGACTTAATTCGATTTCCTTTCCTTCCCAAAAAAAATTCAGGAAAAGTTCTTGAAAGTTAAAAGCTATCATCCCCAAATATTGTAACCATTCAACTCCTAATACAACATCAGCACCACCCACTAGAATGGCAAGCATTGGACTATTCGATACATATTCCCCCATGGTTAGATTGATATTATAGCACTTCCCTGAGCAATTTATAGTTCCTCCATTTGCAACCATCACTTGACACTCTAGTGTTGAATATAGAAAGCAATTCAACTCCTTGGCTATCTTAAAATGAATAAAATTATGGGTACTTCCACAATCAATAAGCGTTATTCCCTTTTCCTTCTTGATATATCCCTCTATCTTGAGAGTTTGAGTGGTAATTCCTGCCAATGCATTACGAGATATGGTCAGATTCATTTCTTCTTTTTCAACTCCTAAGGTTGGTTCTTGGTGTATATCTTCTTCTTTTGATGTTTCTTGTTCTGTTTCTTCCTGTTTTTCACAATCTATGTAAAATAATTTCTTCTCAGCACACTTATGTGTTGTTTTTCCACGATCCAGTTCTCTACGATAGAATCTTAAATTACTGACGCTACCAAACCAAGAATCACAACAAAGCTACTTTCAACAGCGAAACAATATACAACAGTAAATATACTAGTGCACAAAATATATACAATTTTTTACACGAACCTAATATTCGTTATATTAATCCAACTAAATAATACAACAGTCTAGGGCTCCCGTAACAGTGATAATGGCCCTCAAATATCCACTAGTACAAGAATACAAAATACAAGATAATCTGACTGTCTAGCTGATGTAGTCGACGATCACAACTACTTTGTCATTTCCTATACACCTGCGGGTCCTTCGCTCCCAACCTGCAACACCTACCTCTATCAATGGTCCAAGTCCATCTGACCACTAAATCTCGGCTATCCAATCTGCTCTCTCGTTGATCGTTTGTTCATCAACACATCAAGAATGTTGTTGAGTTGTTCACAACTCCGTTTGTGAACAAATCACAATTGTTGCTCCTCAGCTACTCAGGGTCTTCTTACTATAGTCTTCCTACGCTGCTCCAATGAAGACTAACATAAGGTAGGAGCGCTGCCACCTATCACCATTAAATGTCGTTCACCAACAATGAACATGGGCTCCAATAATCTGCTCTTTTGGATGACCAAACCTTGAGCTCCAATCTGTCTCCTCCAGTAGCCTCTTTTGTCCATCATGGAGCTACTTAGGCTACCGAAACTTCACCCAACCCACAGTTGTCCAAAGTCCTTATCCACTGCTCTAGGGCTACTCTTGGACACCTACTTGTTTCCCTCCACCAACCACAAGATGTCCAATACTACTATCCACACTAGAACCACCATCCACTAGCATCCAAATCAACACTAATACATTAGCCCTTCAAGCTTAGTCAAATCTGATAGATTCGTCCATGTACCAGAAGTTGATTGACTATTTGATGTAATTAGTCAATACCAAGTCGAACGTTTGCTTTGCAGTGAACACTCTCAGCCAATTCCAAGTGGAAGCAAGACATGATCATTAGAGTATAACAAAGCATGTATTGAGGTATTTACGTGGTACACTTGATTATGGTTTGAGATATGTCCCAAACGGTAATATATAGTTGCAAGGATATATGGATTCAGATTGGGCAGGGAGTGCAAAACAAAGAAAGAGTAAATTTGGAGGTTGCTTCAATTTGGGCTCTGTTATGATTTCATGGATGAGTAAGAAGCAGACATTTGTTGCACTCAACATTGTTGAAACAGAGCATATTGCAGCCAATTTGGCGAATTGTGAAGCATTGTGGCTATGAAATTTACTCGTGAGACTATTTGATGAGGTGCTAAAACCGACCGTGATATATTGTGACAATCATAGTTGTGTGAAGCTCACAGAGAATCCAGTTTTCCATTACAGGTCGAAGCACATCGATATCAAGTACCACTTCATTCATGACATTGTGTAGAAGGAAGTAGTGAGGCTCTAGTACATCTCTACTGATGAATAGATAGCTAATATTCTTACAAAGCCTCTATCTAGAGTGAAGTTTGTACACTTTAGGGACAAAGTTGGACTTGTTGAGAATGCCTCCCTCAGTGAGAGGGGGTGCTGATGAGATAGCATAAGGGGTAGACATTCTCTCTGTGTCAACTATGTTGACCAGATTGGGGAGAATGGTCCAACAGAGGACAATCATTCTTCTTGTGTCAAGTATATTGACTAGATTAGGAAGAATGGTCCTAGAGGCCCAGGGTCACTCAATTGAGTGGATGTCTTTCAAGTTTCAACATCAAGCTTAGATAACTCTCTAGATAGGTAGAGTGAGCTCATTTAGCATCATGGCCTAGAGTGAGGCCTTCAAATTTGGGACCAAATTACTCAAATGGATGGAGTGTGTCCCTAGGGTTTCACCACGAGTCAAAAAGATTGACCATAATAATGGTGAACCGGTTCTAGTCTGTATACCATGGTTCAGAGGCGCCAATCAAACCATGTTGACTAGTTGATGCTAATGATGATTTACCTTGTGTCACAATTGTTGACCAGAGTATGATAATTGGATGATGTTGATGCCAATGATAAATTGTTATAACATTTTCTTAGAGAAATTTGTCAACATGAAAACATCAAGATAATCATTATGAATACCTCCCTAGCTAAGAGGGAGTGTTGAATTTTGTAGCTATGGTTGGTCTTTATAATTTATATTTTAGCCCTTGAAATATATATAATGAAAATGTAAGACATGTTCTTCATGTCATTTTATTTGACTAACAGTTGAAAAGATTAATGTAAGACATGTTCTTCATGTCAGTTTCAAAACAGAATTTGGCATTTTGAATTTTGAATTTCTGGCTCCAAACTTGTCAAGTCAGCCCTCCTTCAAGTCAAGTCGGCCCCAGTGAAAAGACACCCATTTAGGCAGGTAGAACACTATATATAAGGCACTCGTCCTCCTCCATAAGGCACCATTCGATAGCTTATGCAATAAGATATATTCTGGGCATCCAAGTGAAGAAGAAGAAGGATGAAGAAGGATGAATTCTTCTCTAGCATTTCTCTCTCTCTCCCCTTGACTTCGTACACCTGACTTTCTAGGAATATTCTAGGCAACAGTTTCTGGGCAGCGAGGCCGAAATTCTGGAAAGCTTCTGGGAGGCCAAATTTCAGCCTAGGCAGATCAGAGAGGGCAGAGGTTGTTGGGCAGAAGATTGACTGGACAAGAGGGTTGGTTGACCAGGTTTGACCACAGCATTGTAGCTCAGTTTGACCATTACATTGACTAGCAGAATTAGGTGTATCTCTTGTTGAATTGAAGAATTTCTCTAAGGAAAATGTCACTGGGTTTTTCACCGAAGTGGATTTTCGCAGGGTAAATCTTGTGTTCTCTTTGTGCATTGTGATCTCTACTGTTCTTGTACATTTATGGTTGAATTTCCAAAATGGAATTTCTCAATTATAAATTGGAAGTGCTAAAAGAAGATCTACATCACTAGAAGTAATCATCAGTATTTCAAAAATTGCTGCTTGTATCTATTGCACTTGAAAAATCAACATTCTGCACCTTTTATCCATTTAAAAAGCTATGTATTTTAAAAACCCATTTTTCAAAGTTAAAAGAAAGAAAAAGAAACAGACAAACAGACAAACAAATAAAAAGAAACCAAAAAAAAAAAAAAAACATTGAATGAGTTGTCAGTCAATTCTACACAACAATGCAATATTCAGGAGTACCACAGTACAATATAAGGGAAATTAACAAAGATACATCATACAACTTTTATCACCTTATCAAGTAACAGAGCATCACCTTGGGATAGTAATCTCATAAGGAAAAGATACCACATCGGTATTTAATACAGGAGGTATGTGGTCCTTCTTCTCATTAACAAGTCGTATAATTTGAAATAACACATCCCGCAGAGCTAACTCCAAAGCAGCATGGCGGGCATTTCTTTCTTCCATCATGGCATCTGTATCAAGTTGGCATTCATGTAAAACAGTTTAATAAATTTCCAGATCATATATATTACAGAATATACAGAAATCATCAAAATGACTTATACAGATGATTTTGAAGAGTAGCTTAATACAAAATGCATTAAATATACCTCCTGAGTCTACAACTGAAGCTTTGCCGTGATGAGATTTACTGCCTGATGTCTTTGGAGATATAACATTAATAGAAATGTACCACTGTTCCCAGTAGAAGCGTTCAACTTTAGGAGCGAACCATGCTCCCGGTTTGTTTCTAACCTCATAGAAGGATAGGCACATCTGCAAAAATATGAAAAATAAACAAAGTGAAGCTAACCAAGAAGTGAGTTACACTTCCCACTATATATGCATAATTGGCAATTAATGCTGGTGGCTACAATCTCTGGCAATAATACAAATATTAAATTCAAGTTGTCTAATGGCTTGGATACATTTTAATGTTTTGTCACACACAGAGAAGCTTGCACAATTTTTAAATCTAGTCAACAATGCTTTTCCAACAGATGTCATTGTGAATTATATATGGGAGATTGTTAGTGATTATTTATAAACATTCAGATATGATATGATGAATTTATCAATGTCCAAGAAAGGCCACAAAAGGTGGTCAATGGGACTAACCAGTACAGTCAGCAGTGTAAATATAATATGGGCGTGTGAAAGCTACTCCTATCTTAGTGCTGAAAGTACGAAGCAAAAGAAGGGCAAGAAGAACCACGCATCTAGCTATGATCCATGAACTGACAGTCCAGCAAGAAGACAAGTATAAATGTTGTGGTACAATAAGAGAACTGTATACTGAAGATCTTTGTGCTGTACAAGAGAGGGAGAGAGTATGTCAAAGTATGGTACCAATGGCTGAACACAAGGGAGGGGACCGAGACGCTGGTTCGCTGTAGTGGTCATCAAACACTGAAAGGTCCAATGTCCCAACTAATGACACCTTAGAGGGAATAAATAGCAATGTTGCGAACATTGGGACAAAATCGGAAAGGGTCCAGAAAACCAAAAAATCGTAAAAATTGGTAAAAAACGGCAAACATCAGCAAAATTAAGATACCATAAAAATATTTTTAAAAATAGGCAAACAATGGCTAGGCCAAAAAATCGTGATTTCGAGATAAAATTGGAATGTTATCGAGATGTTCGCAACAATGATAAATAGGATTGAGGGAACCCTGTTGTATGATCCTTTGGGGGGGAGGTCAAGGGAAAGAAACTCCTGATGGAAGTTCGTCCATGCAGCTGAGCCTAGGAGGTAATCTAATTGTTGAGCGAAACCCAACTTTATGTCCATATAGATCTGGTCCCTCTGGCAGTCTGGTGACCAGCGGCCTAGAATAGCAGCTCCTCACAGGCCTAAAAAATGTAGGTGGAACACTTGGAAGGAGGGGTTGAGAATACTTTGCAACATTTGGCATCATTGCCAATTTAGGATTGACATGAGAAATTCTAATCACAATTAACAAGAGTAGGTGCGGTTAATAGTTCAATATCATTTCTAGTTGTTGTAAATGCCTTCTAACCTAAACGAGGGAGAAGAGATTTGTGGGTGGGTGTGTGCAGGGGGGGATGTTGATAAATCTAGGGCATGAATAATTAAAATATTTCTTTGCCTGATAATTGCTTGTAATATACTTTTACTTCTTAGCTTATAATCTTTTCTTCGTTATGTTATTATTGTGTTCTTTTCATCAAGACAATTACCAATATGCACAATAAAAGACAAGTGACACAGTATCTAGGCTTGTCAGCAAGGGCCAAAACCTCTCGCCTCTTGAGAGGAAAACCCGATCAGAATTCTTCTTCTAGATCTTCAATTGATGAGTGCCAAGACCATGACAAAGACCCTTGACTCTAGTATCCTCCCAAGAACCTTGTCACTAACCTTGATGCTCTGCCTTTTCCCTCTCTCGACTTTCTTCTTGATCTTGAACTGCTCTCCTCGACGCCTTCTAGAGAAACTCGGTCTCTATCCTTCACATTGGCTTCTCCTTGACTTCCTATAAAGAAGCTCGGTCTCTATGATCTTACTGGCTTCCTCAAGAGAATCTCAGCCTCTAGATCTCTATCTCGGTTACCTAGAACAACTACCCCAGAAGAATCCTTTCTTCATTGCCCCAGAAGAATCCTTCCTTCACTATCCCAGAAAAAAAATTACTTCGTTGACCTAGAAGAATCTCTCCTTCACTGACCAAGAAGAATCTTCCTTCACTTGTCCAGAAGAAACCTCCTTCGCTTGCCTAGAAGAATCTCTCCTTCGTTGACCCAGAAGAATCTCTCCTTTGCTAACCCAAAAGAATCCTCCTTCGCTTGCCCAGAAGAAACCTCCTTCACTTGCCCAGAAGAAACTCTCCTTATCACTTCTTCGCACTTTTGTTTAGTAGCCTTCTTCTTTGCACTTCTTCACCGAATGCTTGACGAGTTGCTTGTCTTTAAGTGAGGCCGAGGGTGGCTATATATACACTTCATTTCATGTCCTTTTGGCCGACATGATCACAAGAGTTAGGCCAACTTCTTCTAGCATGTTCTTCCATCGTTGTAGGCCGACTTGAAGAGGATAAGTGACACGGTCTTGGAGGATACTTTACATAGACAAAATTGACCTTTTACAAAGTGTAACATGACTTCATTACATGACAATGAATATCATTTTATGACTAGATGACAAATAATTCCTAAAGACTCTCAATGGAGTCTTGACTCAAAAATAAAATCTCTTGCTCATGAAACCCATTAAGCAAGCAAAATAAATTTATTTTTCTTCTTTACATCTCATTACATAAAATCATAATTACATGTCATTATGAAGACCGAACCTAGTTACACTTTTCAACGGGGGGGGGTGGGTGTCTGAAATTTGAATGTTATTTCTCTAGTTAATGGAAGTCCCTGTTCAGGTGTAATAATTTAGACACTTGTAGACTCTAATGATTGAAGATTGTATTCAAGAATATGAACCATCAAACAGTACATAAGTTTGAAGGGCCATTTGTTTATGATTAGCAAAATGAAAGACTTGTCGTCCACATCCCTAGACTTTTAAGGTTCAACAATTAAGCATGTCACACAACTCTACCCTAGGAATAAAAGTCATAACCTCAACAAGACAGCCTAGAGGTACATTAGTCAGGCCACCAACCATCACTTCAATAGACTTGCCCCATGCTTTAGACCAAGAAAACTAAGCTATTGTAGCCTAGTGGGGCATCCCTACGGTCTATCTAGCCCAATCAATTGCGGCAATGGAGTTAGTTAGACTAGAGTGACTAAGACAACTAGAAATATTATGAACTTACCCTTAATGATTAAAACAAGTTAATATATGCAAGTTGCTGATAGATTTAACAAGCCATAGATGAAATGCCATTTAAACAATGTGGTTGTTGTAAATTGTGATTATGAAGTGCGGAAAAACGAATAGAAAAAGTATGAAATTGAGTGATTTAAGCTATTTAATATTCATTACCTCAAAATGTCATCATTAACAACCATGGAAATGATGAAAATAAAATGGCACCACAAGGTTTGACCCAAAGATTATTTCATGTTCCACCATCTCCATTACAGCATTACCACAAATTGATTCCAACATAAGAAAACTCAATTATCATCCAACTTAATTGTGCCAACAAGTGATATTATGTGTCCTAATTTATATGAAATTCTTGTCAATCCACAGCTGTAATAACTTTGATTTTAGGACAGCAGAATGAATCAAGTGCCTCAGTTTGTTGTTGTCATATTTAGGGCAGCGGTGATCTAATATTGTGAATTAATTCCAAAAGACCATCATTGCAAGGTTTGATTTTGACATATTATGCTGTGGAAAGAATATTAATTATTCAAAAATGTATTCCAGAACTTGCCAAATGAAAAATAAACAGTGAAACTCTTACAGTCCCTCATAACAAGAGCAAGTTATGACAACATTTGAAGTGTAAGATTTCAAAAATATGCAGACTAAGTGTTTGATTAAGTGTTGTAAGTTTGTAACAGTAAGAGATCAAATGTTTAGAATGTATCCAAGGTGTATCTTATGTGCACATAATCACTATCAAATCATATTATTAAATTCTTTGACAAAATTTCCATGAAACTGATCATAACAAGGCTGTAAGTACGGAATCTCATATTTGATAGATATGAACATAAACTTGAGACGGGACGGGAACGGGATGGAGATTAGGGTTCCAGCAGTCTTCGCTTCTCACCATGCTGCCTATGCAGAGGACTGTGGCTTCGTATCAAACCAAGGGCTCATGACATGGCATGGAGAACAACTCTATGCCGCACACATACTACATAGTATGGACAACATTGCTGTCGGGCCCAAACAGGAGGTTATGAGGTTTTTTCCTCTGGCAGCTTTGCGCAGCTTTAGATTCATCTGCATGAGTGCTTTGATGTTAAATGAAGCCATCCGAGGCTTTGTTTTGATAAATATGTCGACAGATCTGATGCCTTTTGACCAGATTTGCATCAATCTGCCAGTTTTGAATCAATATCACCCCAGATCTATGATTCAGGCCCCTTTTTATTCAGATCAGAGCCGCGCTCCCGAAATATCTAATTGGGATCGTGAGGATTGGGAGGTCAATCGTGAAAGAAGGAAGAAATTTCAGATTTTTATCAATCGTCTTAGGTGGAAGACTTTTGTTTATTGGATCCAGGGATAGGATCTAGTGAGAAATCCGAAGCAAATGATTCAGAGGAGTATGGGTATACCAGTATCATTCCAAGTCTTTGAATATGCAGGAAAGGTACTCCAAGATAATCATGGGTTGGAAGGTTCTGGTGTTACAAAAGACTTAACACTAATATTGAATCTGAGGATGTGGGGAGGTTTGAGAAATCAAAATGGCGCCACTTCATTCAAAGATGCGCTTAAATGGAAGGCAGCCACAAAAGCAGATCCATTTCAAAATCTACCAGGCCCGTACATTGTAAAGCAAACAGACAAGGCTACAGAAATGGACATCAAAACCCCACAGGTAAAATTTTATCACAGTGATCTAAAATCCTCAGCAATAATTTGTTGTTTTGATGGTTTTTGGCCAAAAATGGAAGATCTCTACAAGTGGGTACACTCTTCATGGACTACAAAATGCACCATCTTTTTGTGTTCCAAAGGGTTTTTCATTGTACAATTTGAGAACAAGCAAGAAATGGAAAACGTTCTAAAAGACAGCCCATGGTTTTGGGGTAGGGCGGGGCTGTTTGTTACCCCATGGTTCCGGGTTTTGATACAACAAATATGGCGGTAACAACAATGCCGGTGTGGGTAAGGCTTCCAAACCTTCCACTCCATTTTTGAAACTCTCAGGTTCTGCAGGATATCGGCAACATTGTGGGAAATTTCAAAAAAATAGACCTGGACAGAACCTTAAAAAGAATTTTTACTTTTGCCAGGATATGTGTAGAGATTGACCTAAGCAAAGGTCTCCCCGACAGCATTCTGATAAAACATGAGAACTTTCAGAGGACACAGGTGTTAGACTATGAGAATACGGCATTCTGTTGCCGAACTTGCTTTCAAACAGGGCATCTTCAGAATTCCTGTCCTCAAACAAAGCACCAAAAAAGAAGAGGAGGCAGGCAAACCACTAAACCAAGGGGATGGCAGTTCCTCAACAGCTCAGAAGATGAGAATGAAGAGGATGAAAAAAATAATCCAAGACCCAATCCTCAACCTCCTCACAGCGACTCAAAAGTTGAAGAAGGGGATAATTCCAGATCAATGGTCACAACTCAGAAGGCTATAGAATCAACAGAAAACATGGTACCAGACGAGCAGAAAATGGAGATGCCAATGGACAAAGACTCGGGTGGCATCAAAAGACCTCATGCATCTGAGAGCTTGGGCTCAGACAAAGAGATCCTGTCACAAACAAACAGCAATCAACTAGCAATAGTAACATCGGCCCTAAAACAAGGAGTATGGCAGAAGGTGAAGAAAAAGAATGGAAAATAAGGGAAAATAAGTGATTTCTATCTCACTTGATCATATATATTTTTGTAATATTTTTTTGTATTTTTCTTTAGTGTATCAGTTGCATGGCTCATATGGGGAATGCTTTCGAGCATCTGCAATGTAATTTTGTTCCTTGATTTTCAAGTTCAATAAAATTATGACTTTTTCTCGGATAAAAATAAATAAAAATAAAAATTGTAAATACCAAATCGTTGGCCTAAATATCAAGTCATTTCATGTTATGGTGCATCGATTTGTTTGATAATAGATTTAAGATTGTCCATGTAACCAAATGTTGCAAGGTAATGATGTACTTACCATGGAACCACAAAAATTGCTCATGTTATAAGCTTAATTCATGCGAAGATCATGAAAAATATCAAGATCAAAATACTTCATTAAATAATGTATTGGCTTATTAGCTTGAAAGTGTTATGCCCATAGAATACAGTTAATCTATAATCATTTTAGATTTGCTTCATCGATAATGACTCATGAGAGCCATGCAATGAACCGATTTACCCCTTGAAAGCCTTCAAAATGTGAGGAGTGTTAAATGTTGCCGAGTGTTAAGTTTAGAACCAAGACATTGATTCAATTACCAAGCAAAGAAATGAAAAATGAGCATTGACACTTATTGTCATCAAATACTTTCGTGTTTTCCAGCATGAATAAAAGGAGATAAACTCAATTAAGAAGTGTGGGTTGTTTACATTGGAATTTATGCAAGAAAATATGTTAGATCCATAAAAATAGGATGCAAAGAACCAGATCCAAATCTAGGATCTCAGCTGGATAAGCTAACTTACTTGTGACAAATTAGAATAGATAAAAAATGAAATAAGTGGCTAGCCCAAGTGACATCCAAGATAAACAAGAGCTAGCAATTAAAACTAACCTTGCATCTTTTTACCATAGATAAAATTTGGGCATTAGGGACCACCCAGGGAAAGAAATCAGCCTCCCTCAACCCAAAGCCAAGAGTGAGGTCGCTAGTACCATGCCAATGCCACAGTGTATACCCATTTAAGAGCACCACATAGATTACTCTTTTCAAGTGCTTAACATGTCACTTTATGAGATTTGAACCTGGTTGGGGAGAATAACAATTATTCCACCCAAGTTAAACTCAACTGACAAAATTTACCTTGGATCTATTGAAATATTAATAGTTCGAAAGGTATTTTTTTTGGGTCGGCTAGGGGATGGAACGTCGGATCAGGTCCGCCACTAAGGCCAAGAGACACATCCCTTAGAAAGGTATAAATACAAGCATATGTAATGGTTCATAGACAAGTGCGAGAGACATTTTCCTAAGAAGGAAGAAGGAAGGCCAAGCCCTAAAGAAGGGTCGGTAGGCTAGAGGAGGAGGCCACAAGGAAAGTAAGGTCAACTAGAGCTCTAAGCAGGAGGCCACATATCTGTCTAGTCTATTTGCAGTTGAGAAAGAAGTGGGCCTCAGGCAGGAAGAGGCTAGCCTAAGTGGAATAGAAGGCTGCAGCCTGTTACAGGAAGGCCATAGCCTGTTATAAGAAGGTCACTAACCCTAAAAGGATGGCCACAGGCTTAAGGAGAAGCTTGTAGTCTATGTAAGGGCAACAAGGGAGATCGAAGTTTAGAAAGGGAGGTCGAGCTTCTGTGAAGGCCTGTAGGACAAGCTATAGATGAGTTAAGAGGGGCCGAGGTCAACTAAAGACTATAGCTCTCTAGAAGCAAGGATTAAGGGTTGTTCTAAGTGATAAAAGGGTGCAACAAGGACTGTTGTGAGCAGGGCATGCCTAGAGGTCTGCCAAGTCATTAGGGAATAGTGCAAAGGTGGATAAAGGTTGCTTAAGGAGCAATAGCTAGTAAAGGAGTGAATAGTAGCCTAAAAGTTGATAGGAAGCTACAGAAGGAGGGCCATTGGGCCTAGGAAAGGTGCCAATGTGACCTAGCAGAAGAGTTAACCTATGCAAGGGGTGCAAGATGCCCTAAGATAGTAATTTAAAGAGACAAAATAACAGTAAGTTTTTCTTTGTGTATTTGGTCTCTACGAAGGATTGTAAAGAGCCAAGAGAGTTGGCTAGGTAATCGGTATGCCTTGTGAGACAGGAAGCAAAATGTCAAAACAGGAGTTGTGGATTATTGCAGCTTGGGGTGGCAAGATGGCAGTTTTGATGGATTGGTGAAGAACTCAATTCACAACAATATGTTGAGTGGCGGGTTGTCGATATCATTGATGGACTTCCTTTGACTTGTTAAAGTAAGTTGCAACAACTCAAATACCTCATCAGGGAGTGCTTTGGCATGGACAAGGTAGCTTCATATGGATGGCAGTTTGACGAGTTTCCTACGATAGTATCTTCTTTGGGTTGCAGAATTGCACATCTAGTAGTGGAGCCATGTGCACATGAGATGTTTGACTAAGGAGGATGAGGACACTTACAAAGTCGAGTTGTAGTGATCTATAGTAGAATAGGCCAAGTGTTCAACCATAGCTTGGAACTAACCTTGAAAGGACACAAGTTCAGTTGCAACATGTGCATAGGTTTTCATGAGGTTACTTTCCAGGAGGGTAAGCAGAGTGCCAAGGTAAGGTTGTGTAGGCTCAGAGGGAGTTTGGCTTCAAAGGGAGACTACGGGCTCAGAGGGAGTTTGGCTTCAAAGGGAGACTACGGACTCAGAGGGAGAGTCGGTTGCCTAATGGAAGCCTAACCTTCAGGTTCAAGAAAGAGAGTGTCGTCTTCCAGGCCATGCAAGGAAAGTCGTGGACCATGCAATGAAGTCGTGGTGCGTGCAAGGAAAGTTATGGACCATCCAAGAAAGTCATGGTGCATGTAAGGAAATTCATGTTACATGCAAGGAAAATAATGATCATGCAAGGAAAGTCATGGCACATGCAAGGAAAGTCATGGCACATGCAATTCATGGCCATGCAAGGAAAATTCATGGAGCTAGAGATTTCTAGGTACAAGAAAATTATGGTTTGAATAGCCATGCAAGGAAAATTCATGGAGTTGGAGATTTCTAAGTATAAGAAAATTATGGTTTGAATAGCCATGCAAGATGCTCTTAAGCGAGAGGCTTCTAGAAGCATGGTGTTTTCGAAGATCCATGTCTTCCAAAAGGATGTGGTTGCAGATCAGATTCAAAGGAAAGGCCACTTCTAGGTGGTGGTGGAAATACCTTCCTCGATAAGAGGGAGTGCTGAAATATTGGTACTTCGAATGGTATTTTTTGGGTCAGCTAGGAGATGAAATGTCGACTCCAGTCGACCAGCAAGGCCAAGAGACACACCCCTTGTGAAGGTATAAATAAGAGCATAAACAAGTGCGAGAGACATTTTTCTGAGGCATCTAAGGTAGAAGGAAGGTCAAGCCCTAAGTAAGGGTCAACAGTTAGAAGGAGGAAGTCGCAAGGAAAGTAAGGATAGTTGGAGGTCCAAGGAGGAGGCCACAAGCCTGTCCAGTCTAGCTACAATTGAGAAAGAAGTAGGCCGCATACAGGAAAGGTTAGCCATAGCTTAAAGAGGTTGGACAAAGTGGAGTAGAAGACCACAACCTGTTATAGGAAGGCCATAGGCCTAGGGAGAAGCCCATAGGCCTATGTAAGGGCAACAAGGGCAGTCAAGCTTCTATGAAGCCCTGTAGAACAAGTCACAACTGAGTTAAGAGGGATCGAGGTCTCGTAAAGGCTACAGCCAGTTGACAACAAGGATTAAGGGTTGTTCTAAGCAATAAAAGGGTGCAACAAGGACTATTGTGTGAGCAAGGCATGCCAAGAGGGTTTCCAAGTCACCGAGGAGCAATTTAAAGGTGGATAAAGGTTGCTAAAGGAGCAACAACTAGTGCAGGAGTGAACGACAGCCTAAAAGGAGCTAAGACGCTAAGGAAAGAGGGCCATTAGGCCTAAAAAAGGTGTCAAAGTGACTTAGCAGAAGGGCTAACCTAGGTAAGGTGTGTAAGGTGCCCTAAGGCAACAGTTTGAAGAGACAAAACACTTGTAAGTTCTTCTTTGTGTATTTGGTCTTTACGAATGATTGTAAAGGGCCATTTTCCCTGCTACAGGAGCCCTAACAGATAAGTTTTGGGCATTAAATTTTATGTATCGTGCATGATATAATTGCTAGTATATTCCATTATGCAAAAGTTATTTTTTAAAGTTAGGGATTTCAATGTGTTTATGTTTTCTATTGTGTAGAACTACCAAAACATAGGCCATACCTAGGGTGCACGGAATTCTAATATGATCTAGCAATATAAACTTTAGAAATTATTTATGAAAAGAAGCCCGAAATTGCTTCTTTACTAAGAAATTAAAGGGGAAAAGTTAAAATTGAGATGATTAGAAAAGAAGAGAAAACCAATGGCTACCACTGGGCATGGTGTCTATGCCACTCTCTAAGTAATTTGCATTGTCTCCCTTGCAATAGCCCTTTCTTCAATGTCTTTTGCATGCCAAAACCTTTTTATTATTATCCTAGAACTAACTCAAGAAAATAGAATAGGAGCTACACCAAATTTGAGCAATATGTCTTCCATTCCATTTCCAACCATGAGAAATGAGAGAGGAGCCCTCCTTATATAGATATGCCACTTCAAAAAACTATGAGTAGCAAACCATGTGCTAATATAATACCATATGGCAATAAAAAGTTGTCAAGTAAAATCATGAACTAAATCAAAAGGCACTCAATACCATAGTCTAAAACCATCTCGAGTTAATAAAATAATATATTATGAAATAACCACCTCAACCAACACAAACACGTAAGTGGACTAGTAAAAAAGAAGAGGTGTACTCCACAAAATGCTCTGACAATCCAAATGCGTGAATGTTGAGCAGTCAAAACATGCAATAATTTTCTCGCACCAATTTTAGTAACATCATAACTTGGTCAATTGACCACATTTCAAAAATTCATTCTGCATTCAATGGCACTTATAAGGCCAAGCTCTAGACACTTCGTACAAAGATAACTACCCTGAAGGTAGTCATCCTCAAAATATGTGCTAAAATCACATCAAACCACCATTAAACACCCACACATGTGAGAATATTCCTCCAAGTGGCTCACGCATCCTTCATATTGATGTGGACACCTCAGTGATAATGTCACATCCCTGTCAACACTCAATTGTGAAAATTCTTAATCCTCAAGGAAACCCTACTGCAACAGATCTGAAACTACTTCACCTACTTCATTTTTTAATATACATTATCGAGTTATTCTTCTGAACACTGAAGCAAATTACTTCTGCAACCTACACTAATTAAATGTTTGGTCTCATGAAACAAGAAGTAGAGCAAAGAACAAGATACATAGGGCACACTTATTTTTGGACACAATAGTCCTCGAAAAAACCCAATGCGAGAAAATCGGTGCAGCAACTCTGAGGATTTATTATTATGCAAGAGAAATATCTAAATACAAGTCTAGGATACTCATCTAACAATCCTTTACAGAGAAAATACTGGACAAAAGACTAGTGAAATGGTCTCACCCTATCACTGGAAAAATAGTGATTGATCCTCAACTCTGGGAGGCTCTACGTCACCCTCTGATGGCCTTTGTGTCAAACTGTGTCACCCTGGGCAGTGTCTACGTCACCCCTGTTGGGTATTACGCTGCCTCTCTGCTCTAAATCTTCTGTTGGGTGAGAATTCAACTTTCTTGCCTCCAATCTCACGCCCTGGCTCCCGACAACTGCAAATCGAATTCCCTCTGCAAAATTTCGAATTACCCTCACTAACTACGTTGCCTCTACGTCAACAATGTATAGGCCAGCGTCAGCCCTCCTCTGGACCTCTCCCTGTCCTATCTCTGCCTTGTATTCTCTGGAAAGTCCTTTTCTCAGATTCTCACTGCCCCTCTACTGTTGAATGATCACTTAGTTCGAATTTCTCAAATTCCTAGCCCCAAAAATCAAACACTAGATCAATTCGTTCTCTCCATGTGTGTTTCCAAATGAACCCCAAGCCTCCATTTTATACTTTTCTTGTCGAGTCTTCAACAGCCAAGATTAAGTCTCTAATCAATAGCTAAGATTAAAACATGACTTGCTCTACCTTCTTGGTCATTCTCACCCATATTTTGATTAATACCCATTAATATTTTAATTTCCCTAAGTTTAGACTTAGGAACTCCATTAAAAAAATTAATTATTTTAATAAAATACAATCCGAGAGGAATTTCACCAAATGGTTTCTGGGTTCTTTAGAACTCATGTTCCTTAGCCTCTCCACCAATTTTCAAGGCTAGAGCACTTCCAAAGCTACCAAAAGCTAACATCAATTTGTTGTCATAGATCTTTAAAAGTGGCACAAATCCCAATGTAAGTAGATATGGGGTCCCACCTATAATGATGCATCAAGCTTCAAAACATGTCATTAGGCAATGTACATAAAGTAATTCTCTTATAACATTATCTTAACTTTTGCCTAAGTTAACACATTACATGGCTCCTAGTCAATACCCTTGACCTAGGGAGAATCTTCACGCCTTGATGCTACAACCAATGTTGCACATATCGCAATAATATCATAATTATCACCAAAAACCACCATGCTGATATTATCGACGGTATTTATCATGATAAATTGCCTGAATTGAAATTATCACGATAAATTCAATTTATCAGGATAATTTAGGTAATTATCACAATAATTTTGAATTTATGGCCCTGTTCTATCAATTTCAACGTATTAACAAAACAAAAAAAAATCTTTTGACCGTAATTTTTTAAAAGTGAGTTAGGGGATTGAGTTGTGAGTATGCTCTGACTATTTCCATCAAGCCAACAAGGGGAAATCTATTGTTTTCATTTCCCATGATTCATCTCATGAGATACATAACCTAGTAGTTAATGCTAATATTAAATTCTTAAAGTAAAAGTGACATTTTCCTTTATCTTTCATTTTCATTATTTTACTTAAATTTTTAACATTACCATTAATTGACTCTAGATGTTTAAGAGTGGTTTTGACCTCATTAGATTTCATATGGAGAAAGTAGAATTTTAGATCCCGCTAAAAATCCAGCAGACTTAACAATTTTTAGGATTTCAGGATTGGCAGAATTAAAATGTTTATATTACATTTTGTAATGTACAAGGGTACGGAACTAACATTTAATCAACATCACCAAGCCCGCTATGTACCTCAATGTTGGTGGCATTTACTATTGAGCTCCTCCTTCATGGTTGTATTAATGTATACTTAACTCAATTATTCATGACCCTTAAAAAAGTACACTTCACTCAAGCAAAATCATTGATTAGGATGTTAGAGTTTTTGTATCTTATGTTAATGCTCAAAGGGTGATCTTGATGAGGAGGATCCCAATATAGGCAATGGTTTTGATGTTATGTAGTTATTCATTGTAGCATGATTTTCTTTGGATTTCATAACCCATTTAAAGTATTTATTGATCTTTTTTTATTTAAAGATGGCTTGCACTAAATGATAATTTGGTTATATGCACCCTTGTAATATACATGATAATTTTTGCATATTTGTGTATAATAATTTGGATTCATATAGATGTTGAACATGAATTATATGTTTTTTTCAAAATTTGAATATTTATGTATTTTTTTATCAAACAATCTTTTCGTCGAATTGAGGCTGTTGAGACCATTTTCCATCGAGTAAACAAGGGGAAATTTGTTGTTTTCATTGCCACGATTCATGTCATGAGATGCATTTATTTTTGTTTTGATATGATTTTGTATCATTCTATTAGATCTCATGACTCGGGACAAATATCGTATTTCAATATCAAAGTCTGATGTATCACTTGACATCTTATATATATATATATATAATACATATATATATATATATATATATATATATATATATATATATATATATATATATATATATATTCAATTTCATTTTCATATTTATGCAGCAATGTGTTTGTTTGATGTTGATGTTGTTTTAGAAGTTAAAACATTGAGAAAAAAATGATTATTTTTTGTATTTTTTAGAGTTTCCTAATAATTTCCGATATTTTCCCCGATTTACCGATAATTTAAACTTTGGATCCCTGGCGATAAATTGTCGATAACAATAAATGTAACATTGGCTACAACATCAACACTCCCTTTAACCAAGAGAAGCATTCTCAACCACTCCAAGCTTGTCCCTAAAGTATACAAACTTCATACTAGGACAGAGCCTTTGTGAGAATGTCAACAACCTGCTCATCTATAGAAATGCATATGAGCCTCACTACTTCCTTTTGTACCATGTCCCAGATGTAGAGGTACCATGATATCAATGTGCTTCAACATGTCATTACTGTCGTCTCCTACACATAATCAAACAATCTTGCAAGTAGCTTTCGAAGCCACACTTCTTCACAACTGGCCAAACAAGCAGCAATATACTCTGCTTTAGTAGTTCTGACAGCTTCCTGCTTATCATAGCAAACCCCAAGTTGAATCATCATCCTGATGCACTTCCTGAAACAAATCATGCTATGGCAATCCTAGTTGCTCCCTCTACCACTCAGCGTCTTCAGATTGGTTCATGCGAGTCCTTTTGCTCCTGTCAGAAACAAGTCATATAATAACAAGATCACATCTCATCAAAACTCGAGGTGCCTACTTGTGCCCATACAAAGCATTCGTAAATCTGTAAACATGAGATTCCCTCTCATGTACCTCAAAGCCCTAAGGTTTTTCTATATACACTTCTTCCTCAATTACTCCATGAAGAAAGCAGTGTTTACATCCATCCATAGTTTTAAAACTCCAACTCCGACTCCGAAACGGTAATGACTCGGCCGGCTCGATTTCAATGACTCGGTCGTTGTAAAAAATACATTAAATATTTATTTTTTTATAAAAAACATGATTTGAAAGATTTAAACATTATTTTAAAGATTTTCATTCATGTTTCCAAACACACATTATTATAATATAGATGGAAGACAACATATGATCAAAGTAGGCTCATGAACCAATCCATTATATCAAAATAGTACCCAATGGCAATACATAGTCAACTGTCATACATGACCAAAGACTTAAAACAAAAAACACATAACCAAGGAGGCTAGAAATGGCCTCTACAACAAAAGTAAACTGTGACCAGACTCCAGTACTAGTACTACAACTACTGGCTAGTAGCTACTGCTAGAGGAGCCAAGATCATGTCGATCAATCTCTGGATCATCATCAGAGTCAGACAGGGGGCCCCATGGCTCCTCCTCATCATCATCATCTCCAAATGCAGCTGTAGAAGTGGTACCACTAGCAGGTTGTGCAACTGCAGCAAATGCAAGCTGAGATAGAGCATGGTTTTAAAAAACGGCCGTTTCGAAACGGAAATGGCCGAGTTGGTCCGTTCCATTGCCCTTCGGAGTGACTAGGTACAAAAAACGGCTCGGTTGGCCGAGTCAACCATGACTCGGCCAACTCGGCTGTTTCCTATACTAACTTGCCCGAGTCACAAACAACGGCCCCTAACCCACTAAAACAACAATTTAACATTATTTTAATGAAATTTTAAGGGGTTTGCTGATTGGTTTGGACTTCAAGGTGTTTTATGAATTAGCTAAATGTTATTTGGGGTCCATTTCCCCCTCCCAAACCCTATTTAACACACTCAAATGCTCTCTACTATTGATATGCTATTCAAATTTCATGGTAATGTTAAATTCTTAAAGTAAAAGTGACATTCTCCTTAATCTTCATTTCATCCTTTTACTTAAATTTTTAATATTACCATGAAATGACTCGGGATGTTTGAGAGTGGTTTCGGCCTCATTGGATTTCATATGGAGAAAGTAGAATTTTAGATTTCATTCGAAATCCAGCAGACTTATCAGTTTTTCAGGATTTCAGGATTGGAGGATTGCAATGTTTCCATTG
>APFE031117281.1:0-25478 GCA_000404065.3 Pinus taeda
CCCCCCTCTAACCCCCCGGTTTACTACGTAGGTTAGTCGTAGAAAGAATATAACACAACCCAACAATTATGACCCTATAAGTCATCATTTGTATACCTCCTTGCCAACTCAACCCATGGTTGAGTCTTCAATTCCGTTGAATGTCGCTTGGGGTATCATTGGTTATGGTGGTGGCCAATTCCGTCTGGGTCAAGGGCAGCCGCACCAAGGACCGTCATACCAAGGTCAGCCATCCTACACGCAGCCTAATTATGGGCAACAGTATTATGGCCAAACCTGTCTAGGGCAACTTAGAGGCTCACAAGGACAACCCTTCCAGGGACAACCTTCGGCCTCTTGTGGTCCATCTTTTACATATCTTGGGCAACCTTCTGGAAACCTGGGCCAACCTTATGCTCAACAAGGACAACCTGGAGCACAGCAGGGATACCCTTCGGGTCAACCCTACGGGAATCCGGGACAACCTGGAACCCAGCAAGGATACCCTTCTGGGCAAGGTGGCCAGCCTTACATGCAGCAAGGCCAGCCCGCTGCTCAGCCTAGTCAGCCATCTGGTCTGCAAGGACAACCCTCGGTTGCGCAAGGACAACCAAACACCCAGCAAGCTCAACCTTCTGGGAAACTAGGTTCGTCCCAGATCCAACCAGGACAACCTTCCGGCCAGATGGCCCATCCTCAGTCTTCCCAAGGATATCTCTCTGGGCCTGCTCAACCGGGCATGCAGATGGTTCCTGCTTCTCAAGCTCAACCCGGTTATCAGCCCCAAAATCAAACTGGTCTCCAGTCACAAGGTGCGTATCAATCCCAACCTTCTTATCAAATGTAGCCTGGTTCCCAGGCTCAATATGGAGCCCAGCAATTGTATGGATACCAGCAACCCCAGGGGAAAAATCAATTTGCCCCGTATCAAAATTATCAATAGCTGCAGGCCACTCGTCAAAATTATCAGCAACCCAATGTTGCTCCTGTCGGTCAGTATGGTAACCAATGGGGTGCTGGGGGGCAGAACCAAAATCAACCGTCCAGTTATGGAGACAACCCTTATGGACCTGGCCCGTCACGACAAGGTCATAGAGACCATGTCTCTCGAGGAACCTCCGTGGTTCAATCTTCATCACCGTTCCTCGTTTCTCCCTACCCTTCAGGAAACGTTGGCTTGTCTCGAGCGATTTACCTCGTGTCTCCCTTTACAACCTCTTCAGACACCTATTCAGGTCTATCAAGTAACGTCTGAAGGGAATTTGGGGAACATTACACAGACCCAACCTATCGACATCTCTGTCAAACTAGGGATTGTCGAGAATATCTACATAGGAGTCACTTGCACTCCTGAGGAAATTCAAATCTATATAGCTCTTTTTCGCGAGTTCCGTGACGTCTTTGCATGGTCATATGAAGAGATGCTCGGAATTGATCCAAACATCGTAGTGCATGAGATACCTATGTATCCAGGAGCTAAACCTGTTCATCAGCGTTTACGCCCTGTGCACCCCCGCAAAGCTGCAACTATCAAAGCGGAAGTTGAAAAAATTCTTAAAGCTCGTTTCATTTACCCTATCCCACTCATAGATTGGGTTTCTAACATTGTCCCTGTGTATAAAAAGCAGGGTACTATTCGCGTCTGTGTTGATTATCACAATATTAACCGAGCCTGCCCAAAAGATAACTACCCCACACCGTTCATTGACCAGCTCATTGATGCGTGTGCTGGGAGTGAGATATATTCATTCATGGACGGCTTTTCTGGATACAACTAGATTAATATCACGCCTGCCTATCAACACAAGATGACCTTTATTTGTCTGTGGGGTACTTTTGCTTATAGAAATCTCCCTTTCGGTTTCAAGAATGTCGGTGCCACTTTTCATTGTGCGATGTCTTACGCCTTTCATGATATCTGGCACATCGTACAGCCTTATCTGGATGACCTTCCCACTCATTCAGCTAAGTGCCAAGACCATCCGTGGCATCTCTGCGAGATGTTTCTCCGCTGTCGATACTACAATATCCGACTTAATCTACATAAATGTGTCTTCTGCATAGAATCTGGTCGACTTCTCAGGTTTATCGTCTCCCGAGAGGGCATCCGCTTGGATCCCCTTAAATTCGAAGCCATTTTGAATCTTCCTCCCCCTGCTTCTTTGCGTTAACTGTAGAGTTTGCAGGGTAAAGCAAATTTTTACGACGATTTATCCCAAATTATGCCGAAGTGGCAAAAGGTTTCACACAGTTACTCAAACGTGACACCCCGTTTCGATGGGATGCCATAGCTGAAGAGTATTTTGCACATCTTAAAAATCTTCTGGTTTCCGCCCCTTTGTTGCGGCCTTTGAATTATCATCACGATTACATGTTGTATCTGGCCGCTACTGACACCACCATCAGTATGGTTCTGGTTCAGGATGACGATGATGGAGCTAAACACGTTATCTATTACCTTAGCCGCAATGTGTTAGACACAGAATCTCGATATGCTTATGTCGAGAAGTTGGCCCTCGTTGCTATTTGTGTTGTTGAACGCTTCCGTCATTACATTTGTTTCGTAGCATGGCAGTGATCTCCGATTGCAACCGTATGACCTACATTCTGTCACGCCAGTTGCTTGGGGGGAAATACTCAAAGTGGATAATCATCCTCCAAGAGTTTGACTTGGAATTTACTGCAGCCAAGTCTAAGAAATCACTTGTCTTTCCTGAGCTGTTGTGTTCTTTGCCATCTACTGCTTCCTCCTCTTCATTGGAGGATTCCATTCCACATGAAACTCTCTTCCTCATTAGCACCCTCGATCCCTGGTACGAGGATATTATTGTCTACTTGCAAATGTCCTCCTTCCATCTCGAGACCTCCAAAGATGCTCGCCGACGGATCCGACATCAAGCCCAACCATATCGCCTCGTTGGGGACACCCTGTACCATCTCGGTGTTGATTCTGTTCTTCGTCGATGCTTGACTCTTGAAGAAGCAGAGAGAGTTTTGAATGACTGCCACTCTGGTGCGTGTGGTGGTCACATGTCTGGATATGCCACTGCACAAAAAATCCTCCGTGCTGGCTATTTCTGGCCCTCCATTTTCAAGGATTGCATTCTTGCTGTCTGTTCGTGTCATGAGTGCCAGATTTACCAATGGACGATGTGTGCACCCCATGCTCCACTGCACCCCGTTGTAACCGTTGGCCCTTTTTCCAAATGGGGCATCGATTATATGACTTGTAATCCTCGCTCGGCCAGGGGGCATGGGTACATCATCATTGTTGTTGATTATTTCACGAAATGGGCCGAGGCGATGCCTACATTGCGTGAAGACGGTCACACCATGGCGCAGTTTTTGTTCAACCATGTTATTTCGCGGTTTGGAGTACCCCAAGCCATCGTCACTGATCACGGAAAGCATTTTCGTAATCACATGATGACCGATTTAACAACCCAGTTGGGCCTTAGGCATGATAGTTCGACCCCATACTATCCTTAGGCAAACGGTCAAGTGGAAGCCGTGAACAAGGTTTTGGTCATGATGCTTCAAAGGACTGTTGGCATGCATAAGTCCAATTGGCATCTGATGTTGTTCTCTGCTTTGTGGGCCTACCGTACCTCCGTGAAGGACGCCACCGGTTTCACTCCCTTTCAGTTAGTTTACGGACTGGAGGCAACCCTTCCTATTGAGTGTGAGATTCCTTCATTAAATATAGCCGTCGAATTGCTCCCTGATACTACTCCAGTAGAAGAGCATCTTCTTTACTTAGAACGGCTGGACGAGACTCGTCGTCTAGCCTCCTTAGCTATTGAAGCTCAGAAGAAGCGAGTGAAAACTCACTTCGATAATACTGTTAATCCCCGGTCTTTCATTGAGGGAGACCTAGTACTTCTCTACGGTCAAGCTAACGATAAGCTGGGGGCAAGAAAATTCGAGCCTATGTGGCACGGGCCCTACATTGTGAAAAGAGTTTTGCAAAAAGGTGCCTACGAGCTTATTGATTATGAAGGCAATCCCATGGATAAGCCCCGAAATGGGCTTTATCTTAAAAAATACTATGCATGAGTCCAGGCACTCTCTTTTTGTATATACGTGTGCTTTCAGCAAGTGTGTTGTGTGTGCATGTTTTTATATTTTTGTCTTGGTGTGTCAGCATGATTGCCACTTATTGTATCTTTTTGCTTCTTGGGCAGATGTCTGGATCGCCTTACGTTGGTTTCGCTGATGGTGCTTCCCGCAGTACACGCAGCTTGTCATCTGCGGCATGGGTGATATACGATCCTCATGGTGAGTTAGTAGACATTCAAGGTGTTTGTCTAGGCTGTACAATGAACAATGTTGCTGAACATAGTGTTGTGATTGAATTATTAGCTGAGGCGATTAACCTCGGCATTCGAACATTGGTTGTAAACTTGGAGTCTCAGCTTGTGGTCCAACAAATCAACGGGCATTATTCCGTCAGAGATCAGCAGATTTTAAGGTTGTATTTACGTGTTAAGTTATTAGAAAGGGATTTTGATTTCATTACTTATCAACATATTCCAAGACGACTTAATACGTTAACCGAGCATTAGCTAATTATGTGTTGGAAAGGCATTTGCATAACATGTAATTCAACATAACACAAGAAGCATAAAGTACAATAAACCATAAAACATATGTATATGTATATATATATGTGTGTGTGTGTGTGTGTGTGTGTCCAAAATGTTTGCACCTCGTGCATCATCAAAAAATAATACATGTTTGTCTGAATACATCCAGAGACAACATGTCTCTCAAAAAATATGCATGAAAGGAAAAGCCTAGATATCTAGTCTCGGTGGTGCTCATGGTAGCACATCACTGCTCGCACTAAACGCCTTAGGAGCTAGTGGATGTGAGTTGGCACCCCCACTGTGTGTCTGTGGTACGCTAGCGGGACATCTGCTAGCTGAGCATAATCTGGGATCCCTCGAGTGATAGCCTCGAGGTTCTGGATGAGCTCCCCTCTGTCACCACCCTCCTCCTGAGGTTCTGCTCCTACTGTTGTTGCTACTTTATGTCTCCTCGCAATGGGAGACAGGCCAGCTGGACGCTCTGGGCCGACATCTGCATGTGCATATAAAGGTCATTAGGACAAGCATGTACTAACAAAAAAAATCATAAAAACAAAATCAAAAAATGAGGACGTACCAATCTCCTCATCCTAGTCCTCTCCCTCCGGCAGGGGAAGGTCAGGGTCTCTGGTGAAGTATGTTCCCGCATACGGCCAGTCCTCCACCACTATCAGTTGGTGGCAAAGCCACCCGAAAAACTCCGGTCTAAAGGACATTTGCTGGCTGCCACCACCCCTCGGCATCAGTGCCACCCATCGAGCCATCCTCAGCTCTCGAGGTGCTGGGTCTGCTACAAAGGCCCCTTGGCCCTAGAAGCTTGCCACACGTTCCAAGAAGAACGTCACCAAGATGGAACCGTCCCCGAACTGTTGCAGCCTGCCCCGCTTGGCCTTTGTTAGCTACCTCTTCATATTGGTTGTCACAGCTGACGCCCAATATAAGATCGTCGGGCTAAGGCACGCTATTGCTAATAACAGGTGGTTCTTCGTAGCTTCGTGGGGTGCTTGCGCCCCCGCAACTCGTGTGAAGGTGAATAGCAATGCTCTCAGTGTCAGGTCCTGAATGGTGGGGATATCCACCTTCACACTGCCCTGCCCATATTTTGCCTCCGGGCAAACCCGAGCCTTCACCTCATCCATCTTCTCTCCAGATGGCCTACCCCCAGTCAATTGAGGCACCGGTCCTCATCGCGACAGTCCAGTCAGGAACTAAACATCAGACACGTCTAACTCAAGCACCTGATCCCGTATCCAGAACACCTGTTCCTCTACGTCCCATAAGTCGATCAGATACTGCAAGAGCTCTGGCTGAGCTCGTAAATAGGATAACATGAAATGTTTTTTGAGCCCACATGCTCTGAGAGCTTCCATGCAATCCTCATCCGCTAGGGCCAATGTGTCCACTTGGTCATGTTCCCGTTCTTTCCATATAATCACCATTTTTGTGGATTGCCCTGCAAATACAAGCCAAAATAGTGAATTAGACTCTTAAGTAACTTGAAATTGCAGGAAATAAGGGTTTGAATTTGTTAAAATTTTCCAAACAATGTGCACGGCCGTTGGCGCGACTGTTTCTAAAACAGTCACGCCCATGGGCGCGCGCCCTATGGGAAACTTGCCCCATTGGCGCGGGTCCGTGCTCGAAACCCTCGCCAATGGGCGCAACCCCTAAATTCAAAATCCTCCCCATAGGAGATGAAAATGCAACAGAAAAAAAAAAAATTTCTAAACGGATGAAAATGGAGCTAAAGACAAGACCCCTTACCTGGCACTTACGACGCTCGGAATGGTCCACTAGATTGGTCGCAATTGCCAACTGAAGGTCACACTCCAAAAAGCCCTAATGTCGCTCTCCAAAGGTAAAAAGTGAAAAGTAATTTTGATTTACCATTTTCACCTTTTTATAGCTTTTTGACCCCTAAATAGGTTTTAAAAAGTCATTTTATGAATATTTTTTATTGAAAATGGGTTTTACACCGATTTTTGTGCAGCGACAGGTGTTTATGCAGCTTCGGTGGCGAAACGAGTTGTATTTTATACTTTTTTCGGACTCGGTAAATACACGAAAAACTCGCCTTAGAGTCATCTTTTGCTCTTTTCTGACTCTCTAAACGTGAAAAGAATTTCGAGTTGGTCCTCTCGACTCGTTAAACGGTAATGAGAGGCAGTCTTCTTTAAACCCTTTTCTGACCGTTTAAAAACGAAAAGATCATCGGACCCTTGTCGTTTCCGGTTCATTAACGGCCATGAAGCGACGTGGTTTTGATCGCTTTTTTACTTTTTCATATCATAATCACTACTTATGAAAAGTACTCCTCGGTCGTAATGACCGGGCGGTTCTTTCGAGCATTGTTTTATACTTTTTCGGGCTCGAGAGACACAACTTTACGAAAAAGGAAACCCCTGGAGTTTCCTTTTCGCTGTCTTTTCAAAACTCTCTAAACATGAAAAGACGCCAAGTTCTTCCTTTGTCAGACTCGCTAAAACTTAATGACATCGGATTCTGTCGAAATGATGCCTCTCAAGCATATGCTATCCCCGTCAAGCTTGTCATCCAAAAATAACTGGGGTACTCGCCATAAATGGTGGGGGAATAAAGGAACCATAATCATCGTTGTGTCGGCAGTATGTCACTCTTGAACATGGCACTTACCTGCATTTGTGTCTGGGTGGGGACATCTCATCTTGTTTCACACTTGCCTCCGTGGGTTTGGGTTATCCTGTTTGACCATTCATCTGCTCATCGTCTTGTCACTATGACCCCTGATCATTTGATGTCAAATACTGCCAATTCCACTGTTGTGCCGCTGATATGTTCAAGAGAAGTTGACCTCTACAGAATACTCAACCTCCCTCTGATACCTCACACAAAACATTTTGTCCTTCTCTGTCTCGTGTCAATGATGTGGGAAACATTATGGCCCACCTTCGGTCAAGGTCACTTCTTGTCGACTTCAGCTTATTATCCAGGAAGTTGACTTAGAGACTCCCTTCAAGTACCTTGGAGCCTGCATGCCTCAATGGCAGGTTCTTCATGTTCGACGCGAGGTTTTCATCATTGGCCTCCGATTGGATGATTCTACGGGTGTTCAACACTGGCTCACTAATTCGCACGTCGTGGATTGTACCTATAGTACCTTGAGGACCATTGTCATTATTGGTGGTACCTCTCATGTCTGTTAACAGTTTTCATCATTGACTGGTAATCAGATGATGTTCTCGCATGTTCGACTTAGACTCCTATATTCGCATGCTTGAACTTGTACTTTGTTCGGGTCGAGTTGGAGCACAAGATCCTGGATTTTGTCTTTTGAAATCCAGGTTGCATTTTGTGGATTATTGTCATCACTACATGACTCATTCACTGGATGGCTGCGACCATGCCTGAGTCTATTCATCGATCCTCGCTGGATGGCTGCGTCCATACCTTGGATCCAGATTTTTATCTACTCTGCTATGGATGGCTGCACCCATACCATGTACATCATGTATTTGAGATATCAGTTGTACTTTGTGTAGGTTCTCCAACGGCTGTGTTTTCAGTCGACCATGTTCTTGTAAAGCACTTCACCCCTCTCTCTCGGGCTTCATGCTTTAGGGGGCATCTATTACATAGTATTTTGTCACCGTCCATGTTACCCCTTCTCCCATACATTGGAGGACCTATTCCGGGACCTGTGAGAAGTGACATGACTTGAAAACACCTACATTGTATCCCTTAGAGTATGTACTTCATATGCCTTGAAGACACCTTCTGTAAAATACCCAAAAATATAGCCCTTTATCCATTGGCGCTATTCCACAGTGTATCACTTGAGCCAATGGGGGAAATCCTCCAAAGAGGGCGCACCAGCTGGCGCTCTATCTCAGATTCGCACTAGCGCCAACCCAGTTGGGTAAAGTTTTTAACAAACAAACTTCCGAAGGTTCCTTCTAACCTATCCATGAATTGATTCCAGTTTGAGTTAGTTTAGTTGGGCTTCAAATCTCCCAAGGAGGGAAGTAGTTCTCCACCTCTCATGGAAGCTTCCTAATGATAAGGACAATCCCATGAATCAAGTGGATGGTCTTATCTACTCCTCCTACCTCTATATAAGCTCGTTCCTTTCCCTTTGACAAGCTAGTTAGTAATTCTACTTTTCAAGCTCCCAAATCTAAGTTCCAAAGTCTGAGAATTGCTAAGCTCATGTTGCAAGAGGCCTTGTCCACCCCTATGAGGCTAAATATTTAAGGAGGAGATCCATGTCCAAGTAATCAAGGAGAGAGAGGCTTGTTCCCATCCCCTACAAGCTTTGCAAGGCAATGTGTTGCTGATTCACCCAGCCAAAGGAGGATTTGACGTCAGAACTTGGTTGTAATTCTCTTTTGTTTATCAATAATAATAGACGACTATCATTATGGTTCCACTCATGTGTCTTTATTATGATGTTTGAGTTGTATCCTTTCTAACTGATACATAGTTGCATTTCTTGGATTTTATGCTCGTATTTGTCTTATTCTTTGCATGTGCAGGTGTCTATTCACGAGGATCGTGAGGATTATGTCCAGCTGAAGTGAAAGAACGGAAGCGACAACTCTTCTACGAATACTAGCGTTGGATTCGAGGTAGGCTCTCATCATTGACCTTTACTTTGCAATTAGGAACTCGCGTGTTAGCATTGTTTGATTGTTGCTAGACCCCATTTAGGATAGTGGGATCGCCTCTATCCGCAGAGGGGATTTACCTGTACAACACCAACGATCACTTTCCTGCTATGCTGCATGGTACCTTCCCCCATGGCCCAGCTTTTTGGGTTGCATCTCCATCAATCTTTGCGAAACCTGCTCACTGCGTTGTCCTCCTAGCTGGGCAGTGTAGTTTATAGTTCCACATTCACTTGCAACTGCCTGGAGCACTAAAACTATCTTATAGCCATATATTCATTATGCAGGATCCCATGTATATAGCTTCAACCTACTCCCATTCACTTTTCCTAGGAAGGTTTCCCCATTCATCTTTGCGAGATAAACTGCACCTCCATCTGTAATCTCTTTGACAATATATGGCCCTAACCAATGCATCTGATATATGTTGTTGATTAACAATCTATTTATGGAACATTGATCTAATGATGCAAGATTCTCTTGAATAAGTCTTAATAAATGTATGCAATGCATGTTATGTACTTTTACAAATACTGTGATGAGTTCTGTTATGTTTACCAAATAACTTAATTAGATCTATGTGAAAAATAATTGAGGGTTGTTCTTCGATGCACGTGAGTGGAAAAATCGACTGTTAAGGGTTTGCAAAGGTTGATCGTAGACCTTCGCAAAGGTTTGAAGATTTTTTTAGTAGAGTTACAGTATCGAGTTGTAAGGGTTTATCAATCTGCGTGGAGGTAAATCTGAAGCACTAAAAAACATCACGCCCATATTTGGATGCAAAAACTTGGTTCTTTCATCCCCCTATACTACTTCAGGTTTGAATACAGCCTGTGCTACATGGGTTATTTATAAAAGGGCCAGTAGTGTAGGGATTTGTTGGTTGGCACAACTAACTCTGAACCTAGGTCAGGAGACCCTAAGCCAACAAATGGTTATGTTTCCGAGACCGAGATCTGCTTGAAAGATATGTTTGATGTCACATCATTGGAATATGACCAAGAAAGAAATTGAAAATTGGTTGGATTAGAAGATTCACGAGTTCGTGGTGCAAGAAAACAAGAATCTGTGCCTGTCAAAAGAAGAGTGGTTGACCAGGCATTTGTATACAGATATACACGAAATCTTCTTCTGCATTTTTCCCATTGAACTATACTAGTGGTTAGCTAAATTGATAGCCATCCAAGGAAGGTGGAAGCTTGATAATCCTATAATGTGGACTCCTGAATTAGTGGGCTAATTAGAAGCCTCTAAAATTAGATCATGCGGGTTGTTGATCATTGGCTCGATTAGATTCTGGGAGGATTTGTTACAGAATTCATAGTTGATACCTCAGTCAACTACAACGAAGAAGAGCAACAATTTTCAAAGGACCGCGAGGTAAGTATTTAATATCTTTGAATACCTGGATTAAAATGATGTTATGTGAAAATTGGGTTATGCCACTGCCTTGATGTTTAGAGCTATGCGAAGTGGAAAACTCTTTAGAGATTGAGAGATATTAGGTCCAGAATATAGCTCGTTGATCGAACCTCCTTCGAGCAATGACGAGGGAGCAGTACAGTCCTCACCACAGAGTGCTATCCAGCTGATAACATAGTGTTTTCTATGAACACATCATCCATCCACCCTGCTTCCACTTCGACCTCCACCGCATACACCTACGCCCATACCTCCACCACCACCGCCACCATTCAACATTTCAAACACAATGAAACTGCTGATTTTCAAGGGCACTACACTACACTACAGTGGTCTCGGACCTAGCTTAGAATGGAGAACCAATAGAAAATCATCCCTATGGGATGATTATATGGAGTCACAATTGATATAGAAGGTGTGAACCCGATGGATCACTTTGAGGTGATAGAGATTGTAGATGACAGTAATCCATACCCTACACTCCTTGGGAATTGACTGGGCCATTGACATGAATGGGGTCATCAATTTAAAAAAGAGGACAATGTCATTTGAAAGGAAATCACTTTGAGTTGTAGTATTGTTGGACCCTACAGAAGGGGTGTGCTATACTAAACTAGTCTGCAATTATGAATAAAATGAGGATGAACTAGATTAGATCTACAAAATAATAGCATGAGACCATGACTGGATCAATCCGATGGTAGATGGATGGATTACATGGGTCTGGGAGAGTTTCTATACCTTTGATTCAGATGAAGAGTTAGAACATTGGCAAAATCGTTTGCATGAAGTATCCATGCTGTGATGCAATATGATGGCAAAATTGTTGCGCTGCGTTTCATTAGAGGTAAGGAACTTACCCTATTATGATGGTTTAACTAACGTGGATAAGGTTTTGGATGCATTTGAGTGTGAAGGCCAAGAGGATCACGACTTCCAAGCATTATATTGGGCACTGTGCACTACGCCTGCACAATGGTGGGGTATGCACAAGGATAACTTTGATGGATGGCAAGATTACAAAAGAATGATAAGGTTACAATTTGGGCATCCTAACACTATATTGAATGAGAAATATAGCAGGAAGGATGACCCACAAAATCACTTAGAAAAATGGACTGAGAATGGGGGACAAAACCACAACCGGAGTGGGTACACACATTTTGCCATACATTAGACATAATTCCCATGAATTGGTATTTGGAAATAGAGCTCTGCCATGGCATCATGGAGTGGGATATATTGAGGGAAGGATTCTCATTGACCTTTAATTTTGAAGATGGCTTCACAAACATCAATGAATCTCTACATGAGATTAAGGTAGTTATCTTCAGAACACCGCAAGAACCTATGGAATGGGTCCAACTAGATTGGAGCACCCAGTTGCGCCATGTGATGGAATGCAACAATGTGACCGCTGAAGAGGAGGATGACGATCCAAGAAATATTAATATTTAAAAGGTAGAAGGGCATTGCGAAGTGGAGGGATCGCAAGTAAACATTGGGATTGAATTCAAACCGAAGTTTTCAAAGATTAGAGATTATTGGGACAACGCTACTGTGGATAAAGTTGTTGAGTTACTCTATGAATATCAGGATCTCTTCCCCACCAGGTTCTCGGAGTTGAAGGGCATAGTAGGAGATTTGGGTGTTATGAAAATCACTTTGAAGCCAGATACGAAGTCTGTTAAACAGAGGCCGTACCGCCTTAATCCTAAATATAAGGAAAAGGTTTGCGTAGAGTTGGATAAGATGGTGGAAGTAGGCATCATGGAACCAATTGAAGATCTGATTGGGTGAGCCCGATGGTGGTTAAGGAGAAGAAACAGAAGGGTGAGATAAGGCTTTGTGAAAATCTGTGGAAGCTTAATGATGCGTGTGTCCACGATCTATTTCCAACGCCATTTACCGATGAAGTATTAGACAACGTTGAGGGCAGGAGGCCTACTCGTTCACTAATGGGTTTTTGGGGTACGATTAGATCAAGATCGTGCCTGAGGATATGAGAAAATTGACATTCGCGATGGAGTGGGGTTGTTTTCAATACATTGTGATGCCATTTGAACTCAAGAATATTCTTGCAATATTTTCTTGCGTAGCCATTGCAACATTCAAGGAATTCATTCATAAGTTCTTGGAAGTGTACTTTGATGACTGTACAATGTTTAGACTAGTGAAGCACCATGTAGAAATCCTATGCTTGATGTTGGATACGTGTTGCAGATACTAGATCACGATGAACTTGAAGAAATGCATCTTCTGTGTTCCCTTTGGAATCTTGCTGGGTCACGTGGTGTGCAAGCAAGGGTTGATGGTGGACCTTTCCAAGATTTCAGTGATAGTGAATCTAGAGGCCCCAAGAAATGTTAAGCAGTTGTGTGTGACGCTAGGACATATGGGATATTACAGAAAATGTATCAAAGCATATGCTCAAATTGCTGTGCCTATGGAGAAAACGCTGAAGAAGGACACAACATTTTGTTGGGATGAAGAATGTCAGTGCAGCTTAGATGTCTTGAAAGAAAAGATTGTCACCACGCCACTCTTGGTGTTTCCAGATTGGAAAAAGGAATTTCACGTACATATGGATGCCTCTTACATTACATTGGGTGCAGTGTTAATGCAAGCTGATGAAGGAGAAATTGACCATCCTATAGCCTTCGCGAGTAGGAAATTATCTAAGGATGAAAAGAATTACTCAATGATTGAGTCCAAAGGATTGACCATGGTGTACGTGCTGTAGAAGTTCAGGCACTATCTGTTAGGAGGGAATTTCAAGATGTACACAAATCATTCTGCTTTGAAATACCTGGTCAATAAGCCTGTGTTGGGGGGGAATATCTATAGATGGTTGCTACTATTCTATGAGTATCAGTTTGAAGTAATTGTGAAGTCAGGGAGGTTAAATGTAGGGCCTGACCATCTATTGCAAATTGAAACAGGAGAGGAGCCCAATAATATGGAGGAAGGGTTGCTAGATGGACAACCCTTTGAGGTGCGTGTAGCGGATAATCATTTTTCATACATTATTCACTTCTTAATTACGAGGATGGCACTAGAAGGGTATATAGGTCATCAAAAGAAGGAATTAATAGTGCGCGTAGCAGATTTTTCAGTTATTGCGGGACATTTGTATAAGATGGGTGTAGTGAAATATTGCAAAGATATGTACCAGATTTTGAGAGAGATAGCATTATCACTAAAGCTCATGGAGGGGATGTGGGAGGACATTATGTAGGAAAGGTTACTGTAGAGAAGATTTTGTGCACAGGTCTATGGTGGCCAATGCTACACAAGGATTCCAAAGTGTATTGTAAGGCATGCGATGCATGTGAGAGAACTGGTAGACCATCATGAAGGGATGAATTTCAATTATAACCCCAAGTGTCTTTGTAGCCATTTGAAAAATGGGCGATGGATTTTATTGGGCCTATTCAGCCCCTGGGGAAGAAAACTAGTGCACGCTATATCATTGCCACGACGGAATATTAACCAGATGGGCAGAGGCACAACTGGTTAAGGATTGTATAGGGGCTACAAAAACAAAGTTTTTGTTTGAGTATGTCTTAACCAGATTTGGCTGCCTAAAAGTATTGATGAGTGATAGAGGTACACACTTTCTGAACGAAACGATTAGTGCATTGATAGAAGAATTATAGGTCTATCATCAGAAGAGTACACTGTATCACTACAGGCCAATGGAACTATTGAAGCCTTCAACAAGATTTTGGAGAGTGCACTGACGAAGATCTACAATGCGAAGCGAAATGATTGGGATGTGCATGTACCTACAATGGTATGGGCTTATAGGACTACTTGCAAGAAGCTAACAGGAAAAACATCATTTAGATTTGTCTATGGTTTAGAAGTTGTAATGCCAGTGGAGTATATTGTCCCTAGTGAGCACATAGTAGCTCTCACAAGTATGGAAAATTGCAAGGCCTTGGATGATTGGATTGTGTAGCTAATGGAGCTTGAAGAGGATCGATTTTGGTAGGATTTCATCAGCAAGTACATAGGGAATGTGAAAAATCATGGCACGATCATCACATCAAGCTTTGCACGTTCAAGGTAAATGATCTTGTTCTTCTATATGATAGTAAATTCACTAAGTTTCCAGGAAAATTCCAAATGCATTGGCTAGGCCCATATATTATCAAAGAAATTACAGATGGAGGCGTAGTTCATCTCGCGAAGCTTAATGGAGAAACTTTTCGTGGAAGAGTGAATGGAAGCTGATTGAGGCTATATATAGGGTATCCTGCACAATGACTATATGGAGGCAGGAAAGTCTTAGTGCTCCATGTGGTTGCAAGGGAGCGCGGGACTATAAACTACACTGCCAGGTTTGGAGGACTACGCAACAGGCAGGCTGCATAGAAAATAATGAAGCTGCAACCTAGGGAGCTATGCGTAGGAAGCTGCGACATGGAGGAAGGTGTCACGCAACACAACATAAAAGTGACTGTTGGAGTCACTGTTCATGACTTGACAACTAGAAGACAGTGAAGAGGAATGGTCTGGTGGTATTTAAGGAAAAAATATTTGAAGATCGGCCACCAAAACAACATTAATTGCTAGAATTTGGGGGAACGATCAGATTTGAATTCAAAAACCCCTATAAATTACGCATGTTGTCCAACAGAGAACACTTTGCACTCTCAGAATTGCTGGTAAGAGTTACTTTCTGTCGCCTATGAACTTATCATATTAGGAGGATTTAGTCACGAACCCTACGTTTTCTAAGCTGTCTGAGTTAAATTAGAAGTTCATTCTAGAAAAAATGCTTGGACTAAGCCCCGCATAAACTGTGAGTACTGGTGGCAATGTTGCCTCTGAAGGAGCTACCCCAGAAGTTGTGAGCATGGAAGCTCTAGCTCCTGTGCCTACGATGCTGAGGTGACCTAGGCCGAAGCCTACCCCTACCAGAGAAACCAAGACAGCTAAACCGAAGAAGGACAAGTAGAAGAAGCCAATATCACTGCACGAATCACCAAGAAAGCATTCCGTAGCATAAGAAAAACAAAAGAAATACAAGCAGTCGGGAAAAGTCATAGACTTGGAGGCAGAAGAAGGCCAAGGAACATAAGATATTGACGTTGAAGGAGTAGAACCTACAATGAATATCCTTGAGTATATCCCTCTGATAAAGGGAAAGGCAATGGTCACAAAGGACCCAGATTCAGAGAAGTTTACCATTCCTATGCCCCTAATACTTGAGCAGGTTCCCTTTGAAGGTCCGCGGCTTGCGCCCATCCCATTGCTGAAAATGGAGGATTGGAACCTTGTACATCATGCTAGGTTTCCACACTTAATGACAGATAAGTACATGAAGCGCGTCTACTACATGGATTCAGGTTTTACCGCATTAGAGATGGTAGAATGCATCTGTGGCGTGGAGAACTCGAGGTTACTTAAAGTGTTGTGGGTGCTCTATTATCACTACACCCCTATCAAATCAATTTGTGTGCACCAGCTGCTTACATTGTTACACAATTGGTGCCTATGGCTAGGTTGGCGTATCCCCGTCATTGACATGCTAATCCATAGAATTATGCACCTTCCATATGAAGGACTGAATCTAGCCAATGAGTTTGGCAGAATGACGGGGGAAAAGGACCTTGCAGAAAGAATGAAGAAATATTTAAACCTCGTGAAGAAGTTGTGAGGGTATTCAATTCTGTCGATATCAAACCTCGAAGTTCAAATAGCCAAGCAAATCTTAGAAGGGAAGGTGATGAGGAAATGTCGAGTGGATGAAGTTTCGATGCTTGTAGTTTCCCTGGCTGCTCAGTGCACGAAGGGCATACAATTCAATTGGTCCAGTTATCTTTGTCAGGAGTTCCTGGAAAACTGCCACGAAGCCCAGTACAAAACCAAGTTGTTTCACTACACTTGGTTGTTACTGTCCATTGTCCTTGTCGCGTGGGAACTGTCGGAGGATAGCCAGTGTCCTCCACTTGAAGAAGGATTACCAAAAGCAATGCAGTTTGCTTCCTTATGGGCTACAAGGGACCTTGCACAAATCATAGAGAGGAAGATCTTTTGGGTCCTTATGGAATCAAGTATCCACATGGCCATTAACTATCATCCTAGGTTGTCCCCAACCTTGTACACACATCTGTCAGCCTATGCAACATTCAAGGCTAACTTCCATAGAGTATACATTCAAGTTCGGATATGGCATGACTTGCAATACTTGGTGATGGAGACAGATGTGTAGGAGGTGATAGCAAGATGGCTTGTAGAGTGTCATGCCCCTCGGAATTATATGCTAGAACAAGCAAGGGCGCAGGAAGTTTTGCAGCGCAGAAGATAAAGGAGGAAACTCGTGAGGAGGTCATTTTCCTGTGTAACAAGAAAATGGCCATAAACAAGCTATGTGCACAAACAAGCTTTTAAAAGGGCCATAAACAAGCTACGTGCACACTCACAAAGTAGAAAAAGAAGGAAGCCACAGAAAAGGCTCGAGTGGAGCAAGACCGCACTTCTAAGGAGCATGCAGAACAAGAGGAACGCAAGTCACCTTCGCTAGAAATCAAGGAGGAGGAACTTTCTGAGCACGATGGCGGAGGTGACGAATGGTAGAGCACCCCATTTATTTTGAAGAGACGTGAAAAAGAGTAGCAGGGAGGTACAAGGAAGAAATAGAAATCAGACAAGTCGCAGGGTGATCCCATGGACTTGATGGAGGGTAGTCTTGATGAGATCAAGGATAAAATCAGGGATACCAGAGCATCCAAAAGGATCTATGCAAGCTTCAGATCTAGGCAAGCTGAATATAGGTGGGCACCAGAAAAGCAAGCGTAGAATAAGTGAGCCTGGTGCCTAGGACGAATCAAGCAACCGAGTTGGTAAGGACCCTTGACCTTAGGACTATTGCATTACCAAATGGGTCTCTTCATGCAAAGTTAGTTGATGATCACATCATCTTGAGCACAATCAAGAACATCAGGTTGAACATAGTAGCGCTCCCCAATGAGATCCTCTACGTGTTGCATGTAGGGGTAGCAGAGGAATTGAGAGTTCATGAGAAGTGCACTATCAACTTCATGAGTGAATACAGAGTGAACAACGAGTAGATGTTTGCTGAGAAGATGCAATATTTAAAAGAAAAAGAGACATTGCAGGTGCAAAGTTCATGACTAGAGTTAGTAGTTGCAGAGGCATATAGGACAGTGCCTGAGCTTCATATCTGTGAGGATGTACAACTAGAAGTGAAGATCCGAAAATTAGCCGCTAGTGTGCGTGAAGCCAAAGTAGAGGTTAGCCGAGTTCATTTTGAACATAATATGAATATCACAGAGCTACAGTTAAAGTTGCATCCCACAATTCCACCTAAGGTTTGGGAGGAATGCAGAGCCATGATCAAAGAAGGAATTACCAATGTAGATGCCACAGTCGATGACGACACAATATTATTTGAGATAGGAATGGAATTTGTGACCAATTTGAAGGAGGGTCTACACCTGCAGATACTAAATATAGAGGCCAGGGAGTTGCAGCGGTAGTGATTAAGTTAGGGCCACGATGCACTCTGTAGCACCAGCGCAACTCCTAGCCAAATTACAAGAGGGAAAGTAGCTCCTTGCATAGAAAGAGGAAGCATAGAAGAAGGAGGCTTTGTTAAAGACCAGACTGCAATGATGGTTGTGTTAGAGTCGGTCTTGTCAGTCCTCCATCAGAGATCAAAACTCTTTCTGCATTTCATTTTTAGGTGTCTCACGCCATCCACTCAACTGCATTCCGCTAGGGGCATGCCATAATCTAATGAAAAGGTCTTGTCAATCATTTCCCCTCATTTCTGGCACCTGCTGGCTTAGGTCTTTTCATCAATGTTCACTAAAGTCCATGACAATCAGTGTTTGATATTTTAATGGACAAGAGTCATTTTAAGTCATTAGGTCTAGGGATTAGATAAATTGGTCTTCAAACATGTCCAATAAAGCCATGCAGGCTAGAGGGAGACCCTTGCAAAGTTGTGATTTAAAGATTTTCATCGTCATGTTGACAGATTACGACTGTTCTTCAAAACTCTGTTTTGAAGAAAATTCAAACAGTGTGTCATTTGTGATAATTTTCAAAAACTTTTCTGGTTGATCTCTTCAGGCACAGTCATGGTTTCCTTGGACAAATGCCATGTCAACAACCCTTGCAAAAAAGTGCCAAAAATTTCATCATTTTAGCTAAAAATTCAAAGGGAAAAGTGAAATACAGAGTTGCATTAAATCATGGAAAAAGTGCCAAAACAAAACATTAGCAAAGTGGGTTTTGAAGAAACAAAAATCAAACCCATGATTCCAAATGTCTTTATATAGAGTTTCCACAAGGAACAATGTCATTTTGCACACCAAGGATAGAGAGAAAGCATTTCAAGGTGATTGAGAGAGCAAGCTCGCATTTTGAGTGAGGTTGGAGGTGTTTTCACAAGGCGCGGCACACAGACAAAGAGGCACGACGCACAGAGGGAGCGTGGCGCACTGGGCACTACCACATAGTGTTAAATTAACATGGGCACGGCGCACACAAAGGATGTGGCGCACAGGGAGAGGGGCGCGGCGCACACCCACAAAGGCCTAGTTTTGTTCCAAATTTGCAACAAATCACTTTGAATCCCTTCCAATTGACAGGTAGGGTCGACATCTTGGTTGCTCATATGTTTTTGTGAAAATGATGGTGGTTTATGGCCATGTATAGTCGCAATAAAAATTCCTAAACCCTACCACTTGAAATCATCAAAGCCATTGCTCTTAGGGTTGCAAATTTTTTGTGTTGATACCAAGGTTCCTCCTCCCTTTCACCTTTCATTTTTCCCCTTCTTTCCATTGTTCCCTTCCCCCTATTCCATTTTTCCCATATTTCCCTACCCTAAAACATTACTAAACCCCTATTCCCTATCCCCTCCACTCATTTGTCAATATAAAACCCCAAAACCCTACCTTATAAAATCCCCAAACCCTCCTAGATGTCCCTAAACAAAATTGCCCCCCATAACCCCTAATCCCATCATATTATTCCCCTTCCTAACACTCCCTTTTTGCATTGTTCTCCTTGGTGGCAGAGTTCATAACAACACATAGTTTCATACATCATCAAAGGACAGTCCAAGCACAGCCCATATACAACAGTCATGGCATCTGAGAATTCATCGGAGTATGAAATGGAAAGCCAAAGTGATTCATCCTCAGAAGAACAGGCTCCCCGGAGACATCATAAAAGTGGCAAACATGTTAGGGATGAGCCAGCGACCCTAACAGAATTTCAGGCATGCCCTCTTGCTATGTCATGTTTCTAACATCTGTCATGTTTGGAGTTTTGTCAGAAGGTGGCTAGTGTTCGAGTTCATCATGAGTTGGCCCATCTTTTTGTGCTTCACTTACATGGAGATCACTCTATCTTGGCCGGTGTCACCTTCACACTGACACCTGAAAGTGTCTCATTAGCAACCGGCATACCGAACGTTGGAGAACCATGGCACAAGAAATAGAAGGTTGATTGGAAGCATTATGAGCCATACATTAAGGCAAGTTTCTTGAGGCAGCTCAAAAGAGTCTTTCCATTCCGATATTTGAAAGATGAATATGCTCCACTCATGAAGTTGATCATGAAATATTTTAGCTGTGAGGGGAGGTTCTCTCGTTTATATGCCTATCACATCAGGTTGCTCATGTACTTTACCAGGGTACGGATGATGAACATCCCATATTTCATTTGCAGGAACATAGAGAGGATGAACACCTTCATGCAGCACAAAACCTCTCAGAAACAACTTAACAATGTTTATCACTTTTCTCTTATTAATATTTTGGTGGTTCATCAGCTGGGATTGCAGGGCATTACTTGGGATGATTTCATCTCTTGTGACCTCTTCAACACTTCACAGATATTATTAGAGGTTGAACATGAGATAGGTGGTCCTTCTCATCAGTATGAGCGCCATGAGACCACTATTATGCCAGTATTCATCACCTATCAGAGAGGAAGTAGACATTTGTTTGCAGCTGCAAAGCGAGTGTTATCTCCACCTGGGGTGGAAGGGGCCTCGCTTCCGACATCGACAACATAGGTACAGGAGAGGGGCAAGAGGCCCATGCATGACGAGGGGCCATCAGGTGAACAAGAGGCCGAATTCATCCTCATTCATGATGATGATACAGATGTGGAGAGTGCCAAACTTAGGAGGACTGTTGGAGAGGTAAATCCCCTTTACGGATAGAGGCGATCCCTACTAGCCCAGAACAGGTCTAGCAACAATCAAATAATGCTATCACAGAAGTTCCTAATTGCAAATAAAAGGTAGGTGATGAAGACCTACTAGAGATCCAACGCTTCTGTTTGTAGAAGAGATGTCTCCCACGTTCCTTTGCCTTGGCCGGTCACAATCCTCCACTATCCACGTGGATGGACACCTGCACACAAAGAGAACAACACAAACACAAGCGTGAAATCTAATATATGCAATTATACATCAGTCAGGAAGGATATAATTCAACATCAACCATTACAAGTACAATGAGAATGGAACCATAATGATAGTCATCTATTATTAATAATCAACAAAAGATACAACCAGCGTCCTGACGTCAAGTCCTCCTTTGGCTGGGTGCTCAGCTACACAAGTCTTGCAAAAGCTTGAAGGGGTGAGGGACAAGCTCTCTCTCTCTTTAGTGACAAAGTCTCCTTAATTAGGTAAAGCCTTATGGATACAAAAAAGGCTCTTGCAACTCCAATATCTTGATATCTTCCTTTCAACACAAGTATTGCCACTAGAGTCAGAAATAGCTTGCTCAAGCCATAGAGACAAGCTTTTATAGAGGAAAAGGAAGAGATAAGGTCAATCACAACAATAATGGATTTGGCTTCATCACTTGGAAACTTCCATGGAATGGTGGCAAACTACTTCCCATCCAAAGAGATTCGAAGCCAAACCATCCTCACTTAACTTGGAGTCAGTTGGTGAATGAGTTGGACAGAACCTACGGAGGTTTGATTAGTTCAAAACTTTGCCCAAAATGGTTGGCGCGATTGCGACTCTGGGATAGAGCGCTAATGGCACACCCTTTCAATAGGATTTTCCCCATTGGTGCGGGCATAACACAGGGGACCAACGCTAATGTAAAAAGGGTTGTTTTTAAGGGAAAAGAGAAGGAGATGTCTTAAGGGCATATGAAGCTCATATTTAGAGGTGAATAATGCAAGTGGTTTCAAGTCTTGTCACTTCTCACAAGTCCCAGAATGTGTTCTCCAAGGTGCAAGAGAGGGGTAACAGGGATGGTGAAAAACGGTGACAAATTACTGTGTAACAGATGCCCCCTAAAGCATGAGGCCCGAGAGAGAGAGGGGTGGAGTGCTTTACAAGAACATGTGTGACTGAAAACACTGCCGCCGGAGAACCTGCGAAAAGAAGTACAACTGATATCTCAAGTACATGATATATATGTGGTATGGGCGCAGCCATCCGTAACAGAGTATAAAAAAATATAGATCCAAGGTATGGGCGTAGCCATCTAGAGGGGATCGATGAATAGACTTAGGCATGGTCGCAGCCATCCAGTGAATGAGTCATGTAATGATCATAATGAGCCACAAATCGCAACCTGGATCCCAATAAACAAAATCCAGGGTCTTGCGCTCCATCTCGACCCGAATAGAGTACAAGTTTAGGCATGCGAATACATGAGTTGGAGTCGAACATGCATGAACATCGTCTGATTACCAGTCAATGATGAAAACTGTGAATAGACGCGAAAGGTACCACCAATAATGACGATGGTCCTCAAGGTACTATAGGTACAATCCACGTCGTGTGAATCAATGAGCCAGTGTCGAACACTCGTAGAATCATCTGATCGAAGGCCAATGATGAAAACCTCTCGTCGAACACGAAGAACCTGCCATTGAGGCATGCAGGCTCCAAGGTACCTGAAGGGAGTCTCTAGGTCATCTTCCTGGATAATGAGTTGAAGTCGACAGGAAGTGATCTTGATTGAAGGTGGGCCATAATGTTTCCCACATCATCGACATGAGACAGAGAAGGACAACATATTTTGTGTGAGATATCAGAGGGAGGTTGAGTATTCCACAGAGGTCAACTTCTCTTGAACATATCGGCGGCACGACAGCGGATTTGGCAGTATTTGATATCAAATGATCAGGGGTCATGGTGACAAGGCAATGAGTAGATGAATGGTCAAATAGGATAACCCAAACCCATGGAGGCAAATGTGAAATGAGATGAGATGTCCCCACCCAGACACGAATGCAGAAAGTGCCATGTTCAAGAGTGACATACTGCCAATGACGACAATTATGATTCCTTTATTCCCCCACCATTTTTGGTGAGTACCCCGGTTATTTTTGGATGGCAAGCTTGACGGGGATAGCATATGCTTGAGAGGTGTCATCACGATGAAACCCGATGTCATTAAATTTTTAACGAGTCTGACAAAGGAAAAACTCGGCGCCTTTTCATGTTTAGAGAGTTTGAAAAGACAGCAAAAAGAAAACTCCAGGGGTGTCCTTTTTCGTAAAGTTGTGTCTCTCGAGCCCAAAAAAGTATAAAACCATGCTTGAAAGAACCGCCTGATCATTTACGACCGAGGAGTACTTTTCATAAGTAGTGACTCTGATCTGAAAAAGTAAAAAAGCGATCAAAACCACGTCGTTTCATGACCGTTAACGAACCAGAAATGACAAGGGTCCGACAATCTTTTCATTTTTAAATGGTCGGAAAAGGGGTTAAAGACGACCGCCTCTCCATTTCCATTGAACGAGTTGAGAGGAATAACTCGGCAATCTTTTCATCTTTAAACAGTCAGAAAAGAGATAAAAGCAGACCTCCATTTTTATTCTCTTTAATGACTCAAGAAGGAAAAAATACTCGGCAATCTTTTCATATTTTACGAGTCAAAAAAGAGCTTAAAGGTGACTCAGGTATGGGTTCATTTTTACACAAGCTTGAACCATGGATAACTCTGCTTGGATTCGGTTTCATGTTTACACAAGCTTGAAATGAAAAACTATGCTTGTTATAAGTTCACATGCCCCCCAGCATAATGACGCAAAACGAGGTACATGCCCCCCAAGCTTCATTGCATCCGACAAAGTGGATGAAATGAAGGTTCACTTTCAAGATCTTGGAAAGAATCGACTTGTATTTTACGAGATCTTAAGCACAAGACTCGATTTGGAAAGGGAGTTGTTTCATTTTTTAATGAGGTTGACACATTAAAAGAACTATCCTCATAACCCTTGTTTCATTTTTAACGAGCTTGACACAAGATCAGGAACTATGCTCGATACACCTAATTTCATTTTTTAAGGAGCTTAACACAGGAAAGCGAACTATTCTCCGAGCAGTCCTAGTTTCATTTTTTAAGGAGCTTGACATAGAAAAGTGAACTATGCTCCGCCCGAACTTCATCATAATGAACAGGAAGTTGGGGCTTCCAAGAGTGGCTCTCCCGGTGGGAGGTCAAAATCTCGGAAGTCAGGACCCAATGCCCCCAGGACACTATGCATGACGGCGACATCGCTGGATACAGGTATGGGATAGGTGGCCACGTAGTTGATTTGCGGGGGGACAGATACAACTGGTGGATAAACACTAGGAGGGGACGACAACTGCGCAGGAGGCATCAGGGGACTAACGAATGATAATTGATCCATAGTCACCATTCTTCCATCGTATGGAAAGAAAACCACACGGAAAAGCGAAGAGACAAGGGCCCCCATAGCATAAACATAGTCCCGACCAAGGAGAAGACTGAAATCTAAAACACCTTGGGTAACCAACACGTCGATATAGACGATTTTACCTCCCAAAGTAATAGGGAACTTCGGGAGGACTCCTAGAGATGGACAGGCTCCTCCGTCGAAATCCAATAGATCCTGCGTGACTGGCCCGAGCTGCAGGGAACCTAAAGCTTGCCAAGTAGTGTACGACATAAGACTGACCGACGCACTTTCATCCAGAACAGTGCCAGGTACTGGATTATCATATGCAAGTACCGTAATTTGGAAAGGCACATGGGATGGAAGGCGGAAAGCGGTCACGTGACTCCAATCAAAGGAGATGGCCAAACTACTTGGTGGGGGAATTGTATGATCGCCCCCATGCTCCATAGGAACCGAAGAGGGACTTTCGGGAGCAGCTGGGATAGGAGAGTCATTTCTGGACTCATGGGAATCTGAGGAGACGAGAAGAACATGGGAATTACGCCCTTCCAAAACAGAGTGATCGGGTGGTGAACTTGAGTCAACACTCTTTCCGACCAATAGTTGGTCTAGAGCAGGCTGGCCAGAGCCAGGTTCAGGAAGAGGAGATTGGACAAGAGAGGAGTTTAAACCAATCTCGTTGTCAGCAAGGGGACGATCTGCAGCTGTAGAAAGACGTTGATATCCAACGGGGAGTTGGGGTGAGGGAGCCGCGAGACTTTCCAAGACGTCGGAGGCTTTATCCATGAGCGGACAAAGGTGAAGGGGATGATTGCCTTCACAAAGTCTGCAAGGGATTAAAATCTTCCCTTTTCCTTTACTATTCCCAACTGATAGGGTAGTATCGCCGTGAGATTCAGAGGGCGATGAGGGGCGGGCCGGATCGCGGGACCATACTTCTAAGACCTTGGGAATACTAGGACAATCGCGAAGAAGGTGGTCATCCTTGCACAATCTACAAGGAAACTTGACCTTCCGCGGAGGAGCAGAAGGTGGCCCGACTTTAGGTGTACTTGAGGGGGTAGCTGCGATTTTAGCCTCTCCTTTGAGTGCCTTCTTCTTCTTTGTCTTCTTCTTCTTCTTCTTAGCCACCTGGTTACTCGAGTCGAGACTTTCACCAGGCGAAGTA